>JAWPHD010003393.1:0-207500 GCA_037043455.1 Cyrtodaria siliqua
GCCTGGGTCCATATTCATAAAGAAAACAATCCTGTAGGCCTGGGTCCATATTCATAAAGAAAACAATCTTGTAGGCCTGGGTCCATAGGCCTGGGTCCATATATAAAGAAAACAATCCTGTAGGCCTAGGTCCATACTCATAAAGAAAACAATCCTGTAGGCCTGGGTCCATATTCATAAAGAAAACAATCCTGTAGGCCTGGGTCCATATCCATAAAGAAAACAATCTTGTAGACCTGGGTCCATATTCATAAAGAAAACAATCCTGTAGGCCTGGGTCCATATCCATAAAGAAAACAATCTTGTAGGCCTGGGTCCATATTCATAAAGAAAACAATCCTGTAGGCCTGGGTCCATATTCATAAAGAAAACAATCCTGTAGGCCTGGGTCCATATTCATAAAGAAAACAATTCTGTAGGCCTGGGTCCATATATAAAGAAAACAATCCTGTAGGCCTGGGTCCTAGCCTAATAAATTGGCTCCTATGCAGTTTTTTTTTATTATTCTGACGTTCTATGTAACTGCATATACGCCTAATTTCCTTTGCAAAAAACTCGACTGGAAAAAATGCTCGAACACCCATGTGACTTTCGAACGAAATTGAGCAGCTTATCAGACTCCTGTGCGTAAACCATGATGATAATCTAACAAAATAATAAGTTATTTACCATTTACTTTCGGTTTTATTTTTTTCCGAAGCATATTTTACATAATATATCGATTTTTCGTAGATCGCTAAACATGTGTATTGACAATATATTGACAAGTGCGCGTTTCTCCCAACGTTGCATGCGCATGCGCATAAGTACACATTTTCCACTGTGGACAACGTGTCACGAACTACGTTGTGTATAATGTACCTAGTATAAAGTTTTCAAGTCTTAGGTTAACAAACGGTAATGGGCGAAGGGTGACGGGATATTTATTATAAGTTACCCCTTCAGACATTCTCCTAAAAGAAAAATTAAAAAATCTCGCTTGTTTTATAGCCTGATCTGGGGGGAAAAGCACCTAACCATAGACCTACTGTATGTCCATGACCTAACTTAAGCTTGTTTATTTTGTTTTGTTATGTTCATTTCATTTAGTGTGTAGGGGGTGGGGTGAGTTTACGGGTGGATTCAGGGGGCGACCCACTAAAAAGTCTGTAAAATATGGAAATTTATATTAAACAAGAGCTGTAGGAGAACAGCGCAGCTCGACTATTCAGAGAATAATAAATGGTATAGCCAGTATATACCATCAGAAAACAAGGCTAAAACAATGTGATGGTGGGTTGGGGGTGGGGGTGGAGCTGGGGTGGGTATAGAAACTCTGGCCGATATAAAAAATTATTGTTAGAATCTCATAAAAATTATAGTAAAATTTTCGGCAGGTGTGACATTTTATTTATTTTTATCAGTTTTAATCCAAAGTTGCTGTCATTTAAAAAAAAATTGCGGTCGAAAGGCAACTCGGGGAGGTAGGGGATATCTGGCGATTTTTTTATTGTGGCCTCATTTCAGGTTGTTTTTTTATTGATATTTCCTCTGTGTATCTGAATTTAATCTAAATTGCTTTATATGTAAATGATTGCGTTCAAATTAAAATTTTAATATCCAATAATGGAAGATAAAATGAAAACAATTTCCCGCCCCCTGTCCTCCTTGTGAGGGGAGCCCATAAACCAATGGGGGTGGGGGTGGGGGTGTGGGGGGGGGGGGGTGCAGGACGGGGTCGCATTATTGATATAGTTGTATATTTGATAAAACAAAAAAACACAGACATATGTAAAAAAAACAAAAAAACATTCGGGTGGTGGTGGTGGGATGGTTGTGGGGCGAAACATATTGATAAATTGATAAAACAAAACAACACAGATATATGCAAAAACCAACAAAAACCAACAACATTCGGGTGGTAGTGATGATGGTGTGTTGGGATGGTTGGGGGTGGGGTGGGTAACAAAAATTGACCAAAACAACACAGAAATATGTAAAAAAAAAAGAGAAAAGTTTCCAGTGTGTGTGGGGGGTGGGGGGGGGGGGGGGGCGTAATGGAGGGGGGGGGGGGCAACATAGCTTAATGGAGGAGGGGCAACATAGCTTTATGTGTAAGATTTGACCAAAACAACACAGAAATATGTAAAATATATATATAAATCGAGTTTCAAGTGGGGCAGGCGGGGAGTGGGGGAGGGTGGTGGCAGGGCCACGTAAGAATTGACCAAAACGAGACAGAAGTATGTAAAAAAAATATATATATCGAGTTTCGAGTGGAAATATAACATTTTTAAAAGAGCCGTAACTCCGCCGTTACTGGTCCGATCTGGTTGGTTTTCGAACTTGGCCAGAAGAGATAATAAAATTTACCAAAGCAATACAGAAATACAAAAAAAATATATAGTTTAGAGTCTGGGGTGTGTGGGGGTGGGGGCGGGGTGGTAGGGGTTGCGGGGGCATAGCAATATGTGTAAGAATTGACCAAAACAACAAAGAAATATGAAGAAAAAAATAGAGATTCGAGTCGGTGGGGCGGGGGGAGGAGGGTGGTGGGGGCGGGCCAACATAGCTACCAGAACAATACAGAAATATGAAGAAGAAAAAATAGTTGAGAGTCGGGGGTTGGGGGGGGGGGGGGGGGGGGGGGGGGGGCGGGGTGCCGAGGGGGTTGTGCGGAGCGGGGACGGGAGTAGCGGCGGAGCAACATAGATATATGTGTAATATGTAAATTGAGTTTCGAGTGTGGTCGGGGGGAGGCCCTGGGGTGTTGGAAGGTGGGCGCGGGGGTGGGGGCAACATAGCTACATTTGTAAGAATTGACCAAAACAACACAAAAATATGTAAAAAAAAAAAAAAAGAGTTTTGAGTGGGGGGAGGGTGGAGAGTGGGAGCAACATAGCTATATGTATTAAAATTGACCAAAACAACAGAAATATGTAAAAAAAAAAAAAAAAAATGTGGGAGGGGGAGAGGGGTGTGTGGCGGGGCGGGGAGGAGGGAGCCCATGCCCAAATATGGGTGAAGTACAAATAAGATGCATAATGATATAAGATCCCAAACCAAAATTATAACTATATATACACCAGCTTACATGCAAACCTAGATCTGCCTTTATTGCACATTTTATGGGCCGTCACAATTTGGATTCCATGGGAGCCCAGAATTTGCGGAAGACAACATTACTTAAGCAACCTTTTACAACATACTATAAGGAAACTAGTTGAGCTAGGATGGGACATTGTGCTTTATAAAAAGAAATCGTTGTGTGTTTGGTGGACCTGAACATGGTGATTTTGTTTACGAAAACAATAACTGTCACTAGTATTCAAATCCCCCATTCACGCCCCAACCCCCACCCCCAGGGTTTATGGGATGACGAGTTGTCCGTTTTCAGTTGTCCGTCGCCCATCGGCGTCTGCTAACTTTTGCCTTGTGAACACTCTTGCAACTTCATTATTATTATTCGGATCTTTACCAAACTGCTAATTTTCATATATTTTATATTCTCTTTATTACGATTTAAGAATGAGGAAGAGTCTTGTAGAATAATAAACGACTAAAACAAGTAATTTTAACAATACTATAAATATAACAAAAATATTACTTTTAAATCGGCATGAAATATGTGTAGTTTAAACACACTACACAATGTTTTACGATTGTAGCAATAAACGGTTCTATTCTATTCTATCGACGGTGCATGGTAGGTTGCGTATGGTGAAGTAATATGCGCAAGGAACTCTGGGTAAGAATTTCAAACAAGATGGCGGTACCCTTCGATAATTCGGAAATGTGTCAATATATTCGTGATAAATTTGGATAATCTGAGATATTTCATCTTGGCAGGTAAATTTTGAAACACCAATCGATTCAAAAAAAAATCTTCTTTCAACCTGTGCATATATAATATACAAACAATGCTGTTTAAAAGCGTGAAACCTTCCCAACAGATTCCGTTGGGAAAGTCCAGTCGTAAAATGTGCAATAATCAATACACGTTGATGCTCGCCAATACGAAAAATTTCAAAAGAGCATTAAACGTGTATTTTAACACACTAGCCTGGGTCCATATCCATAAAGAAAACAATATTGTAGGCCTGGGTCCATATTCATAAAGAAAACAATCCTGTAGGCCTGAGTCCATATTCATAAAGAAAACAATCCTGTAGGGCTGGGTCCATATTCATAAAGAAAACAATTCTGTAGGCCTGGGTCCATATTCATAAAGAAAACAATCCTGTAGGCCTGGGTCCATATTCATAAAGAAAACAATCCTGTAGGCCTGGGTCCATATTCATAAAGAAAACAATCCTGTAGGCCTGGGTCCATATTCATAAAGAAAAACAATCCTGTAGACCTGGGTCCATATTCATAAAGAAAACAATCCTGTAGGCCTGGGTCCATATCCATAAAGAAAACAATCTTGTAGGTCTGGGTCCATATCCATAAAGAAAACAATCCTGTAGGCCTGGGTCCATATTCATAAAGAAAACAATCTTGTAGGCCTGGGTCCATATCCATAAAGAAAACAATCCTGTAGACCTGGGTCCATATTCATAAAGAAAACAATCTTGTAGGCCTGGGTCCATATCCATAAAGAAAACAAACCTGTAGGCCTGGGTCCATATTCATAAAGAAAACAATCGTGTAGGCCTGGGTCCATATCCATAAAGAAAACAATCCTGTAGGCCTGGGTCCATATTCATAAAAAAAACAATCCTGTTTTATTTAATAACAATTGATAAACATTTCTCTGTTATTTGGTTATGCTCAATAATGTGCTTTAATACTTACAGACAGTGCCCTTTTAAAGTTTGTTGTTATATTTTCGTACTTACAAAACATAAAAATATTGAGAAAGTAAGAGTTTAAAAAAAATATATATATATTATTATTATTTTTTTTTACCCCACCCACACCACCAATATTGGCTGCACGGTTGGCTGCCTAATAACTTCCCCTCTGGAAAATAACCGATAGTATGAATCAAATTGAGTACAATGTAAAATAGTACGAATTTAATTGAGTACGAAGTATGAAATTTCGTAGGAGTTGTCATTCTTGAATTCATTCTATTTTTAGAAGCAACATCTGCTAACATACAAAAATCGATTTTAGCAATTTTACGGGAGTTTTTCACACAATTCCTTGGGGCCAGGAGGAGGGTTAGAATTCCGTGAGATTTCATCTCACGCCGTGAGGTATCACATGTATGGTTACACCCTCCAACAACTCAATACGATTTACATTTCATCCCCCATCCACAGAATTCAAATTCTTCTGACACACCCAACCCACATAATTAGAATTAATCTGACACCCCCCACCCACAGATTTTGAATTCGTTTTCGTTCCGACCCCCACAGACCTTTTTTCCTGGAACAGCCCTTAGGAAAATTCATTTTTTTTATTTATTGACATTTGAAATATTGCTAAATTGCTTTTTTAGCATGTTTTGAGGGATGGGGTAATCTTAAAGAAATGGGACTAAAGTTGTACAGAAAATGCTTTTTGATGCTTTTATTTGGTATGGAAAACATGTGTCTTCTAAGAAATGTATGACACAATGATGATGTGATTTATTTTTGCTCAAGGATTCAGGCTAAGGGCTTGTCATGGGTTTGATTATTGAGAACTATACATTAAACTGTGGAGTGCCCCCTTAAGACTCATGTGTTATGGAGTTATTGCCTTGATTATGTAAAAATAAGAAATTTCAGCTTTTTTTGAAAATAACAATTGAAGTTACAGGGGCATTAAGGGAATTTCACCTTGTTGATACATACTTTGTGTCAGACTTAGTGTCCAGTATTTGTGTTGTTGATACATACTTTGTGTCAGACTTAGTGTTCAGTATTCGTGTTTACATTTACCAATAAATTCGCAGTTAATGTCCAGATATTTCCAGGATATATTGAAAAAACTAATTTGAAACTTACCCTCCAATAAAAAGTTAGGCGACCTTTTTTTTTTTAGCCTGTGTTTACATACACAATACCTGTGCTATAAAGAAACAAGTTGGCCCAGCATGCTACCTGTTTACTGGTAAAGGCAGCAGTCATGGGATACAACATTATAGTACATCAGTTTACACATGACGTATTGAAACTATTTATTAATTAAAGTGAAGTGGGGGGCTATATAGGAATCACATTGTCCGTAACGTCATGTCCCGTTGCGTCCCGTCAATACATGTTTGTCCAGTCGTGTCGCGTCCCGTTGCGTCCCGTCATGTTACATATTTTTAATACTTGCATCCTCAAACACTTTCAAATGGGTTAACATGTTTTTTCTCAGACATTTTCGAACTGATTTTTCCCATACTATTGATTGCCTAATTTATTACAGAATTATATCCCTTTTGTTTAACATAGGATTTTCCACTTTAATATTATATGACCTGTTAACACATTTTTCTCAAACATTTTCGAATAGATTGTTCCCAAACTTAATATACATATAACAACTGATGACCTTATGTCCCTGTACATCACCCATCATTGATTTCCTGATTCATTTTAGAATTATGGCCCTTTAATTGACTTAGAATTTTCCACTCTAATATTGTATAATGACCTGTTAACACATTTTTAGCTCAACTGAGCCGAAGGCTTTTTGTCCGTCCGTCGTCCGTCTGTTAGCTCTTACTTAAACAACTTCTCCTTGGACAATTTTTAGACTACAAAACTTGTAACAACGAAGTTCCTAGGGTCAAAAGTGGCTGTGCCCCTAGGTTTCAAAGTTTGTATATGGTGATTTTGCATGTTTTACATAGGCTTATATAGGGCATTTATTAACAACATCTCCTCAGAAACAGCTTGACCAATTTTGACCAAATTTCACGTGGACGATACTGAGGTCAATGCCTTCCAAAATTATACAAATTAGGTCAGTGCAACATCCAAGATGGCCACCATTACCATATATGGTCAAACCCTTAAAAAATCCTCTTCTCAAGAACCGCTTAACAGATTTTGACAGTTTTTATTTATAAATGATCGCAAACTCCTAGACTACCAAACTTATACAAACAAATTTTCTAGGGTCAAAAGTGGCTGTGCCCCGGGGTTCCAAAGTTTGTATTTGGAGATTTTACATGTTTATATAGGGAATTTTAAAAATCTTTAAAATCTCTAAAAGCACAAGATGTAAATCTCTCATGTATTGTTTGTAGCATTAGATTATGGTCCTCTACAAAGTTTTTTCAAATGGTGACTCTGGGGTCAAATCTTACCCCACCCCGGGGGTCACAGTTTTACATAGAATAGTATAGGAAAATCTTTTTAAAAATGTTATTCTCCAAAACTGCTTGGTCACTTTTGACTAAACTTCAGATAGATGATCCTTAGGTCAATGATTTTTCAATTTGTTAAAATTAGGGCAATGCAACATCCAAGATGGCCACTGTTGAAGGGTGGGTGTGGGAAGGGTAAACAACATCTCAGAAACTGCAGGGCCAATTTTGACCAAATTTCACGCGGATGATTCTTAGGTCAATGCCTTTCAGATTATGCAAATTAGATAAATGCATTAAATCCAAGATGGCCACCATTACCATATATGGTCATAACCTTAAAAAATCTTCCTCTTTTGAACCACTGAATAGATTTCGACAGTTTTAGCTCTACTTTTTAGCTCTAATGTCCGTCGTCAGTCATTCATCCGTCGTCCGTCAGTCATCTGTTGTCCGGCGTTAACTTTTGCCTCGTTAAGGCGATAGAAACTTCATTTTCAATCCGATCATTACCAAACTTTACCAGATTGTTAATATCAATAAAAGCTCAGATAAGTTCAAAACCAGCCAGATTGGACCAGTAACAGCAGAGCTATGGCCCTTGATTTACTTAAAAATGCTGTATTTTGCCTCAAGACGATAGGGCCTTCATTTTTCATTCGATCTTTACCAAACTTTACCAGATTGTTAATATTGGTGAGAGCTCGGACAGTTTTAAAAACCAACCAAATCGGACCAGTAACACCCGAGTTATCGTCTTTATTTAGTTAAGGTTTTTTCGCACATTATGACCTATTTATGTGTCAACGTGCCATAAAACACCATTCATTCATTCATTCATTATTTAGTAAAAAAGGCTATGTTTTGCCTCGTTAAGTCGATAGAGCCTATCATTTTCCATCAGATCTTATGGATCCTCTACCAAGTTTGTTTAAATGGTGATGACCCACCGGTCAAATTTGGCGCTGCCCCATGGGTCACAGTTTTACATAGACTTTTATAGGGAAAAACTTAAAAAATCTTCTTCTCTGAAATTACAAAAGAGCCAACGGTTTGATATTATGTATTACACTCAGCTTATGGTCCTCTACCAAGTTTATTCAAATGGTGATCCTGGGGTCAAATTTGGCCCCGCCCCTGGGTCACATGTCAAAGTTAATTTGGGTGTTGATATTAACGAAAGTTTGATTTGTTTTAAAGCTAGCCAGACTTGAGCCAAATACATCCCTCACCCTGTATTTTGGTAATTGAAGACACACTATACAAAAACTAGTTTGACACCGCCATATCTGACACACAATCCTTCTATCCACACCCCCCTCCCCACCGCACCCCACCCCACCCCACCCCACCCCACAGGCCCTCTTGGGCCTCTTTTTGTTTATATATGATCGCCAACTCTTATACTATAAAAGTTGTACAAATGAAGTTCCTAGGGTAAAAACTGGCTGCCCCACTGAGTTTCCTATCCATCCATTTCCATACAAACATTCTCTGTAAATACAAAGAAACAAGTTTTGCAACTTTACCTTGTGTCGTACAAAGTTTTCAATCTAATAATCAATTGCACTTGTTAACTACTTGTTTCATCTTTGCACAAATTCTCAGGTGAGTGACTCCGGGCCATTTGGACCTCTTTTATCTCAAACATTTTCGAATTGATTGTTCCCAAACTTCATGTACACTTAACAACTGATTACCTTATGTCCTTCTACATCAAAAATTGTTGATGCCTAATTTATAACAGAATCACGGCCCTTTATTTGACTTAGAGTTTTTCACTCCATAATGAACTTCATGTGGCTTTCACTTTAACACTGTTCGTACGTCCCATTTTTACATTCAAGTTTTTTATTAAGTCAATTTCTCAGCTACCAAAGGCCATACGGTTTTCAAACTTCATACACACTTACATCTATATGACAGCAATATGTTCCTTCCCAAATCAGGTCAATGTAAATGACCTTGGCCTACTTTTTACACTTTGTTAATTTACATTAAAGATTTACATTCAAGTTTAATACATTCAATGTTTTTGTTAAGTCCATTTCTTCAACACGTACAAATGTTTATAACTACATGACGGCAGAATGTTTCAATGAAAAGTAGGTAAATATGAATTACCTTGACCTACTTTTGGCACTTTGTTAATTTACATTCAAGTTTTTTATTATGTCCATTACCCTGATACCAGAAGTCATACAGCTTTAAATTTCATATACACTTACATCTGTATGACATCAACATGTTCCTACCTCAAAACAGGTCAGTATCAATGACCTTGACCTAAATGTTTAACTTTGTTAATTTTTACATTACCGTTTTACATTCAAGTTTTATATTATGTTCATTACTGAGACACCTAAAGCCACACAGCTTTCAAATTTCATACACCATTACATATATATGATGTCAACATGTTCTTGCACAAAAGCAGCTCAATATCAGTGACCTTGACCTATTTTTTTTTTATTCATTTACATTTAATTTGCTGTAATTGTTAATATTTCACTCCACATTTACTTGATAAAGCACTCTCTCACTGAACTAGAAAATATTTTGTCTTCTATAACTTCTGGCCTCCGATGGAACCGAAATTGTGACGGCCCTCACAATTTTGAATAAGCTTACATCACAGTTTGTGTAACATATATAATGAGTAACATTGGTACTTGCATTATGGAATTATTGCTCTTGATTATGTCAAAATAAGGACATTTCAGCTTGTTAACACAACAACTAATGTATTTGGCTTCAGATTTCCACCTCATTTTATTTAAAGGTTTGTTTCAAATGAGATCTCAGATGTGTTCAACAATGAGTGAAATCGACCTATGTATTACGGCGCTATTGCCCTTACTTAGTTTGAAGGAGGCGAATTTTAGGGTTGAAAGGAAACAGATAAACAAGATATTTTTCTCTGATACTACATTAGAAAAAATGCTTTATAAGTTTTCATCAGATCAACAGAATACGTATTGTTATATTAAAGGGGTTGGTGCACTATTTTCAAACAAGATTTATTTAAAAGGGCTCTGACAACCTTAAAAATAGCTGAAAGAATTATTAAAAAGCCATGATGAAAAATAAATGAGATATGATCTATTGAAAATTAACATAAATGGGGTGGCCATCTTGGAACGATGACGTTGTCGCGCCATTTTACTGTATGTGAAATATTGACAAAATATATTATAAAGTAAAGAAAATCACTACATATTAAACATAAATATACAGATGTAAAATGTATAAATTGATGCTTATTTTTTCATTTCCAATGATTTTCTTTGCTTTAAAAGACATTTAATTAGTATGCCATATAATTATGGTAAAAAGGCGCAATGACGTCATCGTTCAAAGATGGCCACATAAATTTGTGTTTCTTGCAATTTTTCAATAAGTCATACCTCCGTTATTGTTCATGGCATTTTAATAATAAACTTTGTTTGAAAATAGACAATGAAAATAGTGCATCAACCCCTTTGAAGAGCCATGCTGGCCATTAAAGCATTCTCAGGCCCTCTCTGCCTCTTGTTAATATTACCACATATAGGGATGATGTCGTGCAACAATAATATACTAAACGGCAATATTGCCACTCTGTGTGTAAGAGAAAAACTCAAACAAATCATGTCATATGATAGCAAGAATCTTACATTAGAGTTGGTTTCATATAAAAAAATAATAAAAAATTTAATATTAATTAATATTATATTTGCTATGGCTTGTCATTCAACTCTTTTCATAGTTTTTCATGTGAAACCAACGCTTATGGTTGCAGTTTCAAGAACATTTTAAATATGAAGCTTAGTTTGTATATAAATCATTGATTTATCATTATGTCTTGCTTTAACTATTACTTGATTGCGCATGTATTTGTTTCTTCCAGAGTATGTATGGGATGCTCATGGCGTGACTCTGCAACGAGAGCTGGAGAAGTGGCTATATCTACCCGACTACCTGCATCCCCCCGAGCCTACAAAACTAGTCGCTGACTTCTTCCAGCTTCTGTTTGTCTGTCTGCAGTGGCGTGTCTTTCGCATGGAGCTACGTCGCAGCCACGATGAACCGGACGGTGGAAATAATCAGGATATTACAGCGGAAGTGGAGGCCAGGAGCAAATTACCTGTAGATGACTTCACCACAAAAATAACGTGAGAAACAAATGATATTTAATGAGTGTTTCATCAACATAGTTGACTTTATGATTTGGTTGTATTCGGTAAATCTCAGTCACAAGCGCATTTGTGAATGTAAAATCTAGAATGCCAGATAATCAGGTTGACTGATATACAAGACCAGTTAATGACTCGCGATAAGCAATCGTGCAGCCATCTTTTGCACGGCTGTTTTTTGCAAAATCTGGGCGACTATTTGGAGAAGTGGGTGGGATTGATTTTTTTTTTTTTTTTTTGGCTAAACAGCACTTCCAAGCTCTTACTTTTCTCAATATTGTTATGTTTTGTATATATTTATAGAAGATGTGATCTAAAATGCACACTTTTCACCTTTATCTGTGAAAATAAATTACACCCACTTGTCGCGAACCCTGTTCGCATATTTTCAAACCCAGTTCTTGAATTTCTGCCTAATACACTGGATCCGATCATTATAATATTTATTGATTATAATGTTTTCTTTTAATTTTAGGTCGTATCTGGATGTGATCAAGAACTTTGTATTCCTGTACATGTTCTGGGTGACGTTGGCCATTGTGTTTATTGCGGGTACCGCAAGGATAAACCTGTTCAGTATGGGATACGTGATTGCTGTCTTCTGCTTCATGTGGTTTGGACAGGAGTTCCTCATTAAACCACTGCGTCAACTCTGCAGGGCGTAAGTAATTAAACCAGGGCGTAAGTTTTCCTTAGTAACGTTCTTAAGGACATGAATGTATTAGAAAACATTCTATGTATTATAAATGTGAAACCAGACATTTGCGTAACATGTTCTAGGCCCATACTCCATGTTTTTATTTCATTGTCAATGAAGGGTAAGCCTGGAATGTATTCCTGTTCGTGCCATATGACCTTTTTGTGTCTGTGAGCCGTAAAACCCATTTCATTTCATTCCTCAGAAGATTTTAGATGTTCTAAGCTTATGTTTATATATGTGCCTTTCTTTGACAAAGCAAATAATCGAGCTGCACTGTTCTCCGACAACTCCTGTACTTCCATAAAGTTCCATAAAGATATTAAATAATATACAACCTGGCGTGTGCGTGACGAACGATAAGAACTACTTTCTTTCAAATAACATTTTTATTTTACATGTACATCATGTACCATTAACATATGGTAGGTAAGTTATAATACAGTAACAGTAGTGGCATGTATTTTGGCTACAGAGTATATCTATTAGAAATTACAATTTTTTTTGAGGCCCGGGGAGACAACCGATTGCCCGAGACATACTGGCAAACCAGCGGCCCATGTTAACAAAGTGTTCAGTCCCGATACTTACCCATCTACCGTACCGTGGACAGCCATTGGGGACCACCTGTATTACCCTTTCCTGCAAAAAACAAGTGCCCAACAGTTGACTGAAACTGGGCCTCCCCTCTATACATAAAGGTGGAGGGGGTTCCATCGTTACCCAGATGTAAACCCCGCAATACAACACTGAATTGTAGCCTAGCTTTTTTCTTGATCAACAAACCGTCACAAGAGGGCACACTTTCGATTGTTTATCTCTCTTGAAGAGTGATCAAGGGGCGTAACTTTTGTACTTACTAATGAATCAAAGTACCAAGAGAACTAAAAATGCAAGTTGATAAATTTAAATGAGATTATTGAATACGAGGATTCTGATAATCATTATTAGGTATACTGTGGTACTCTCTCCTGCAATTTAAAATGGTGGAAACCCATGTGTTTATTACTGTGAAAAGTCCTAACTGTAATTTATATTTTCAGATGGAACTTCCTTGTGGGATACTGTTACATTGTTCTTCTGTTGAAAGCAGCTTTACAGGTATGGTCAATATTTGAATTTTATGTTGCCCACATACACTGAGCATGGCAGAACGTATAGGGAGGATCACTTTGTTTGTTATCGGTTGTCAATTATTAGTCATCACATGCCCACATAGCATGACATAATCCTTGGGAGGGAACACTGTCCATTATCAGTCGTCACATGCCCACATAGCATGACATAATCCTTGGGAGGGAACACCTAGTCCATTATTAGTCGTCACATGCCCACATAGCATGACAGAATGATTGGGAGGGAACACCTTGTCCATTATTAGTCGTCACACGCCCACATAGCATGACAGAATGCTTGGGAGGGAACACCTTGTCCATTATTAGTCGTCACACGCCCACATAGCATGACAGAATGCTTGGGAGGGAACACCTTGTCCATTATTAGTCGTCACACGCCCACATAGCATGACAGAATGCTTGGGAGAGAACACCTTGTCCATTATTAGTCACCACACGCCCACATAGCATGACATAATCCTTGGGAGGGAACACTTTGTCCGTTATCAGTCATCACATGCCCACATAGCGTGACACAATGATTGGGAGGGAACACTTTGTCCATTATCAGTTGTCACACGCCCACATAGCATGATATAATACTTGGGAGTGAACACTGTCCATTATCAGTCGTCACATGCCCACATAGCGCGACAGAATGATTGGGAGGGACCACCTTGTCCATTATTAGTCGTCACATGCCCACATAGCATGACATAATGATTGGGAGGGACCACCTAGTCCATTATTAGTCGTCACATGCCCACATAGCATGACATAATGATTGGGAGGGACCACCTAGTCCATTATTAGTCGTCACATGCCCACATAGCATGACATAATGATTGGGAGGGACCACCTAGTCCATTATTAGTCGTCACATGCCCACATAGCATGACATAATGATTGGGAGGGACCACCTAGTCCATTATTAGTCGTCACATGCCCACATAGCATGACATAATGATTGGGAGGGACCACCTAGTCCATTATTAGTCGTCACATGCCCACATAGCATGACATAATGATTGGGAGGGACCACCTAGTCCATTATTAGTCGTCACATGCCCACATAGCATGACATAATGATTGGGAGGGACCACCTAGTCCATTATTAGTCGTCACATGCCCACATAGCATGACATAATGATTGGGAGGGACCACCTAGTCCATTATTAGTCGTCACATGCCCACATAGCATGACATAATGATTGGGAGGGACCACCTAGTCCATTATTAGTCGTCACATGCCCACATAGCATGACATAATGATTGGGAGGGACCACCTAGTCCATTATCAGTCGTCACATGCCCACATAGCATGACAGAATGCTTGGGAGGGAACACTGTCCATTATCAGTCGTCACATGCCCACATAGCGCGACAGAATGATTGGGAGGGACCACCTTGTCCATTATTAGTCGTCACATGCCCACATAGCATGACATAATGATTGGGAGGGACCACCTAGTCCATTATTAGTCGTCACATGCCCACATAGCATGACAATGATTGGGAGGGACCACCTAGTCCATTATTAGTCGTCACATGCCCACATAGCATGACATAATGATTGGGAGGGACCACCTAGTCCATTATTAGTTGTCACATGCCCACATAGCATGACATAATGCTTGGGAGAGAACACCTAGTCCATTTTCAGTCGTCACATGCCCACATAGCATGACAGAATGCTTGGTATTGAACACTTTGTCCATAATTAGTCACTACATTCCCACATAGCATGACAGAATGATTGGGAGGGACCACCTTGTCCATTATTAGTCGTCACATGCCCACATAGCATGACATAATGCTTGGGAGAGAACACCTAGTCCATTATTAGTCGTCACATGCCCACATAGCATGACCTAATGCTTGGGAGAGAACACCTAGTCCATTATTAGTCGTCACATGCCCACAAAGCATGACAGAATGCTTTGGAGGGAACACTTTGTCCATTATTGGACGTCACATGCCCACATAGCATGACAGAATGCTTCGGAGGGAACACTGTCCATTATTAGTAGTCACATGCCCACATAGCATGACACAATGATTGGGAGGGAACACCTTGTCCATTATTAGTAGTCACATGCCCACATACACTGACAGAATGCTTGGGAGGGAACACCTTGTCCATTAATAGTCACCACACGCCCACATAGCATGACAGAATGATTGGGAGGGAACACCTTGTCCCTTATTAGTCGTCACATGCCCACATAGCATGACATAATGCTTGGGAGGGAACACCTTGTCCATTATTAATTGCCACATGCCCACATATCATGACAGAATGCTTGGGAGAGAACACTTTGTTCGTTATTAGTCGTCACATGCCCACATAGCATGACAGAATGCTTGGGAGGGAACAGTTTGTCCATTATTAGTCGCCACACGCCCACATAGCACGACAGAATGATTGGGAGGGACACTTTGTCCATTATTAGTCGTCACATGCCCACATAGCGGGACAGAATGATTGGGAGGGAACACCTTGTCCATTATTAGTTGTCACGTGCCCACATAGTTGACAGAATGATTGGGAGCGAACACTGTCCTTTTTCAGTTTTGATACTCCCACATAGCATTGAGGAGTGCATAATGAAAGATTGTTTTTGTATCTGCTAGTTGTAATAAAAAAAGCAGCCGGGTACAGGTGCCCAAGTTGCAGGGTAAATTACCGGCATACTGGGTCATTTTGAAAGCCCTGCACACTGAGTAGAAGGTAAAGGAATGTCAGACCTTTCTTGCTGTTGTACCAAATTAGTTTTTAATGCATCAAAGCAGTTGTTTAGGTTATTGGATGTGAGCCCAGGGATGACTACTTTCTGTAACAGTTTAGGTTATTGGATGTGAGCCCAGGGATGACTACTTTTTCATGTTTTTAACAATTTTAAAGCAAAAATAAGCAGCTGTAGTCGCCAGAAAAGTAAGCAGCAGTAGTTGCCAAATAAGTAATCTATTTTGTATTCCTCATCACTTTATAAGCATTTTGTAATGCAGGTCAGTCAAGGGTAAAAATTGTGTTTTAAAATCATTTGAGATTCCTGGTTTTATATTGGCTAATTTTATATAGACAGAAATGGAAAAATAAATTGTGGTTTTCAATCTGCTTCTATCTTACAGCTTCCAGGATGTGTGTACATTCAGACCATTGTTGACAACGCGTGTTGGCTGGTACAGCTGCTGGGGCTGACATGTCTGAAACCTGCAGTTACCTACCCTAATAGTGAGTAACCTTCCCGTAAACAATTCTCACACCCACTGTTAGAGCAGGGTATCCCCCAAAAAATGTATCCCAATACAGGTACAGTCGATTCCGTTTAATCGCATATCGGTTAATTGCATATTTCGGTTAATTGCATAAAGTTTTGAAACACAAAACCATTCGTATTCTTTTGCATGTAAAAAAACCCGTATAATCGCATAGGTTTTTGTCACATTCCGGATAATTGCATAACGAATATCTGGCTAATTGCATACTGAAAGTCAAATTTACCTGTATTTTGCAACTGTTAATTGATTGACACGGTCTCGGAGATAAGCCCGAGACAAATTGATTGACGAAAGGTGCTAATTGGCTTGCCGAGAGAGTTTGCCATTTTGTGCGGTTTCCGTAAAGCTTCCACGCCATGATGATCGCTCACCAATAAGCATACACAATTTAATAATAAGTTTGTACGCAATGTAAAGCAGTGTTGTTAATTATTTACTGCTCTCAGTTTGCTAGTGTCGGTAGAGATGCATATGACAGTGTGTAGCTCATAGAGGTTACTTAATAAATGAAAAATAAAATAAGCTTTTGTGTTAATATCATGGCTGTGTAATTCACACTACAAACAATAGCAAAGCGATGCAGGTTGAATGAAAACAAATACGCATAAATATTGCGTAAAATCTATCAAATAACGGTAAATACAAAATGGATATGCACAATAATAATCCTATCAAACTTCTTACATAGAATTAGCTCGCTTTTATGGAGTTTCTATGTAAGTATTAACAGAACAGTAAAACGAAAGTAGAAACGTGCACCGCTACATGTACAAAATGTTCCGTTTCGGTTATTCGAATACTCCGGTTAATCGCATATATTTTCTTGACAAATCGGCTATGCTAATAACCGAAATCGACTGTATTGTGATATGTTGTTACAATATATCTGTTACAGTTTTGGTTTATTATTAGCTGGTATCTGAAGTTGTTAGCTCATCTGAGATGAAGGCTCAGAAGTTTCTCAGATCATTCTTTGTCCCTCCATCTTCCACTCTTATAAATGTTTACTTTTTAGACACCACTTGGTCAGTTTTGATCAAACTTCACTTGCAAGATCCTTAGATAGAGGCTTTCAGGATCATTAAAATTAGGTCAGTGTAACATCCAAGATATAAATAGTTAAAACCTTTAAAAAAATTATTCTAAAGAGCCTCTGAACAGATTAAAGTCGACCAATTTTCCTCTATTATTGATATCCCACCACTCGTTTAATTCAAGTACTCGGGGTCAAACATTACTGGGGTCCAGGGGTCCAAACTTTGTATAGAGGTTTCACATGTTCTACATGCACTTCTATTAAGAACAAGAAATATCACTGTAAGTGATAAATGCCCCCGAAGTGTCCTTTGACCTCTAAGTATGACCTTGACCTTGGAGCCATGGACCTGGATTTGTGCACGACACCTCATTTGGTTGTGGTGAGCACTTGTACCAAGTTATTTGAAAATCTGTCCAGGCATGCAAAAGTTATTGACCGGACACGATTTGACCTTTGACCTCTAAATGTGACCTTGACCTTGGGGCCACAGACCTGGATTTTGTGCGCGGCACATTGTCTTGTTGTGGTGAGCACTTGTGCCAAGTTATTTGAAAATCCGTCCATGAATGCCAGAGTTATTGACTGGACACAATTTGACTTTTGACCTCCAAGTGTGACCTTGAACTTGAAGACCTGTGTTTTGCGCGCAACACATCATCTTGTTATGGTGATCACTTATTTAAAAATCCCTGCAGGGGTTGTGACGTTACAGTCCGGACACGAAACTTCGTACCTGTTTTTTACCTATGAACTTCAAGTGTGACCTTGACCTTTGAGGTACAGACCTGGGTTTTGCGCGTGACACATCGTCTTGTTATGATGATCACTTGTGCCAAGTTATTTAAAAATCCCTGCAGGGGTTGTGACGTTACGGTCCAGACACGAAATTGCGTACCTGTTTTTGACCTATGAACTTCAAGTGTTACCTTGACCTTTGAGGTACGGACCTGGGTTTTGCGCGCGACACATCGTCTTGTTATGGTGATCACTTGTGCTAAGTTATTTAAAAATCCCTGCAGGGGTTGTGAAGTTACGGTCCGGACACGAACTTCGGAATGACGGACAGACAGACAGACAGAATCCAGACGGACAGTGCGATTACTATATGCCCCCGAAAAATTGGGGGCATAAAAATTGAAATGTATGAACCCACACGTTATAGAGATCTTGTATATTGCATGTAGCATAAGCGTTGATTCTCTACAAAGGTTGTTTAAATGGTGACCCTGTGTTGTAGATTGGCCCTGCTTATCGGGTCACAGTTTTACATATAGTTATATAGGGAGGTCTTTAAAAAATCTTATCTGATACTACAAAAGCTAGAGTCATCAAATATTTTGCACGTATCATTGGCTTATACACTTCAATCAAGTTCGTTCAAATGGTGACTGTGGTTAACTGTTGGACGCCGCCTAAGATGTGAAAAAATTGCCTTATGCAAATTTTACTTCAAAATATCAAAAAAAAAAAGATTTTATATAACTGTGCATGCATGCAACTAATTATCGGTCAGCCGAGCTCTCTTAAACAGTGGAAATTCTAAATTCTAGATAAGGTCAAATTTCAGCAACCCAAATTTCCTACAGTGGATACAATAAAAAGCTCTACTGGCTATGCCAGTTTGGTGGAAGTAAAGTGCTAAAAACGAGTTTTTCCCATGATCATGTCTCAGATCTGCAGTTACCTTTGGGCAAAAGGTTTTCAAGTTGCTGTTATAAAATTTGCTCTGGTCTTGAGAAAAGGAGGTGTTTTGCACCCTTGATATTACCAGTATTGCTGCTATGTTTTAGCCCAAGACAAGTGTACAGTGGAGGATGACAATGCAGGCCTGGCGTGGGATGTGGCATGTTTCACGTTCCTGTTGTTACAACGCAAGATTTACATGAGCCATTACTTCAGACACATTGTTGCAGACTTGGAGGCACAAAATAGACTGGCATCAAGGTCAGTTTTACCTCAGTCATTTATTGGTTAAGAATTACAGTCAAAGCAGTCACCTGCAGTGTGTGTGATAACCTTTCATTTTCTGAAAATCAGCTCATTTTCATTTTCGGAAAGTTAGTTTAGTTTGTCCCAACTTAGCTGCAGACTGTTTAGTTTGTCTCAACTCAGTTGCAGACTGTCAGTGATCTCGCATGTCAAGTGTCCACCCCTTATTGTCGCTTTTCAACCAATTGTAACGCTCGACTGGGCTCGATTAAGTTTACCCATTTGAAAATAAATGACACATTGCATGCAGCAAAGGGCCATGTGTTTTATTACTGTGTACATGTAATAATGACAGCACATAAATAATAAAAAAATAATTGTTTTTAGCATGCACATGTTTCTGGCATGGGTCTTTTCATAATGATTACGCCAATTGCCAGAGATGATCAGAATTGTGTAGGCTGCATGCAATGAAACAGTTGAACACTACCATGAGGTGACTGAATGGACCAAGCACTTTCTTGCACTAGAGGACAGATCAAATTGCGTTTTTTCGAAATAAAGAAAACAATACTTTATCAGGAATTTACTGCTGTGTGAAATTTCCCAATAAAGCGCTGAAATAAAAATAAAAGAATGAATGAGGAATGTTCTTAAAGTCTAGATATTTGACACCTATTATTGCAAAGCATGTGGAACTATGACTGTCTTG
Organism: Cyrtodaria siliqua; assembly: GCA_037043455.1. Classification (NCBI taxonomy): domain Eukaryota; kingdom Metazoa; phylum Mollusca; class Bivalvia; order Adapedonta; family Hiatellidae; genus Cyrtodaria; species Cyrtodaria siliqua. The sequence goes on from JAWPHD010003393.1 coordinate 20,166, forward strand.
GATATAGTTAAAACTGTTTGGAGAAATAATTCACGGTACACAGTCAAAGATTATAAAGGAACATATGCTTATTGTATTTGTACATATGCTTATTGTATTTGTATATGACTTACAAATCTGGGGGAAAAAATACAGCAAGCTTTAAAAGGTAAAACACTCTCCATAGTTTGGCCAGATGTGTAATGGAGAATGCATTTATATATATAAAGAATCTTTTATTTTGATTATCTATTACCATGGTTACAGAGGTTGTCAACTGATCAACCGTATCCTGATAAGAGAAGTGGCCAAGCAGAAACAAGAAGAGATGCAGATTCTTATAAATATCAAGGCAAAGATGAACCTACTGAAAGAGAAACAAAGCCATCTGAAGAAGGACTATATAGAACCTGAGGACCATTTCCAAGGTTGATTGTGTTTTATGCAGGGGTGCCACTGTTAAATGGACGTTATTTAAATTCCACTTATTTGGTGGAGAAAACAAAAAAACTATTTGTAGAACAGTGTAGTAAAGTATCCATTTTTATTTTAATATGAATACATATCTGATAAGATATTTCTTTGTTATTACTTCTTGGCAGATCTGTGACAAGCTACAGATGAAGTTTAAGGTACAGTTTCTAGGTTGTTTAAACAATAGTGAATATTGGATGACAAGCAAATGTAAATGTGGAATATTTTGCTGTTTCAGCCATTCGGTCTGGAGACTACTACCTATTTGAAGATTCGGAAGATGAAGGAATTACAGATGAGGGGGAGGTGGACACGATCACATTTGGTACAGACAAAGATGGAGACAAGGAGGGCGGCCCCTCTCCTCTACAGGTACTGTACCACCGATGTTTGTTTGAGGGAGAGGTGAAACTCCAGACTAGGGGTAGGGTGGGGGACATTTGGTACAAAGATGGAGACAAGGAGGGCGGCCCCTCTCCTCTACAGGTACTGTACCACCAGTGTTTTTTAGTGAGGGAGAGGTGGGACTCCAGACTACGGGTAGGGTGGGGAACATTTGGTACAGAGATGGAGACAAGGATTGCGACCCCTCTCCTCTACAGGTAGTGTTCCACCAGTGTTTGATAGTAAGGAGAGGTGGGAAAAATGGTAAGAGACAAGGTAGACATGTAGAGACAAAGGGGATGGGGTGATATGTTATAAAGATCTCTCTCTCTCTCTCTCACACATCATTTCAGTCTTTGTCAGTGTAAGATGTTCCTCATATCATTCATTTCCTGTTACTACATTTCAGCTGATAACCACAGCAGTAACCTCAGGTACAGATGAAGCTGTGAAACAAGCCGAGGAAGCTGATCAGGTTTGTAAAACAAATCTATATGCATGCAGTAATCTAGAAGGAAATGGTTTAAGCTCTATTGGCCAAAGGTGAGATGAGCTAATGCAGTGTTATTTCTTACATCATGTGATAACACTAGCATAAACGGCTTTAATTTTTTCACAATGTTCTTTGATTGGTGTCTGCCCAGATTTATCATCACGCTTCATCCGGCAACCATTAGGAAGAACTAAAAAAACACCTACATTTACCAACCCGCGCCTACATTTACCAACATGCGCTTGCCTTTATCAGAAAAACAAAACGGAAGAAATTGAATGTGCATGGTCAAAGACATTCTCCCATTTATAAAAAGAAAAGTGGAAGTGTGCATGAATTTTGATGAATACCAACACTGGATCAACATGAAATTGCCATGTGAACTTATGACGACATGAAATAAAATAAGCACTAAAAAATTGTGACATGAGGCCAAATAGTCTGCTTATTAATTTTATACTAATGACTATAAATAACGTCATATGTGGTGTAGATTTTAGACAAGGTGCAGCTTTCAATGGCTACTTTATTTCTCGTCTGACCCTGTGTTTTCGTAAAGAGGTCAGAGGTATTCATCCAATGTGTTTATCCTTTAATTACATGCCGGGGGCACTTGAAAGAACCGACATTTGGAGATTCTGAAAAATCAGTTTCATCCTTATAGGACGCAAGTTTATATCAGTTATCCTGTTCTTAGCAAACATATATAAAAATGGTGATGTCATTGATTTGGTTTATTTGCTTCATTAGCTCTACTGATCAAAGACTACTTCTTAAAAACTATAAGTAATATTGATATGGGAATTTTTCTAAAATGATCAGCATGACATGATGTTGGTCCTTGTCGAAAACCTTTTTGATTCTATATTAAACATGACTGCTGGAGGCCATCTTTGTTTACATAGAGTTATATAATGAAAACTTGTAGCGACTACTCCTCTGTAACTACTCGACGGATTTTCACAGGACTGTTTCCCTTGATGTCTAATTGATCCTAGCAAAATTTCAAGTTAGCCGGAAATTCAAGATGGCCACCACAGCTAAAAATAAATTTAAAAAAAACAAGTGTGTAGCGACTACATTTAAAAACTATAAGTGATATTGATATGGGACTTTTTCTAAAATGATCAGTATGACATGATGTTGATCCTTGTCGAAAATTATTTTGATTTGACGTTAAACATGGCCGCCAGCGGCCATCTTTGTTTACATAGAGGTATATAATGAAACTTGTAGCGACTACTACTCCGAAACTACTTGACGGATTTTCATGAAACTTCACAGGAATGCTGATCTAGCTATCAAAAACCTATCGGTAGAGCTTCAAGGTCATTGACCTCTTGTTTTTCTACATGACTTTCAGATTCTCCACCTTGTATCAAAGGTTCAGTAATTGGTGGTTTTATAATAGGACTATAATCTTTAGTATTACCCATTTGACTGAAAACTCATCTTGATGGACATCCGTGAGCCTGATTTCTCTGTGTTGTTAGTAAGAACCTATAGAGCCTACTTTCAATACAACTGTGTGATGTGTATGTAACTTTGGTTATACAGGATGGAGAGTCGAGCAAGCCATCAAGTCCAAAAAGTCCCAAACCGTCCGGGTCCAAGTCAGGAGATGACGAGGGTGTGACAGAATGTGAGGACACAGATGACAAGGAGAGTGAGGAGTCAAAAGGTACAGATATAGTAAAACCTGCTGTAGTGCCAACCTGTATTAGAGGGGCATATATATTAGGTACTTACCAGCGCTTATTTACATTACAAAAGGTTACCAAAGGTCTCCTTAACTCCTTAACCACTTCAGTTAATGCCACGAAACTTCATATGGGTATTTATCCTCCATGGTGTGCTACGTTTGTGTCCAGTTCAGCCATTGAAGGTTTTATTCCTCCATTCTATTCCCCAGGCATGGTAGGCAGTATAAAAACTAATGTTTTATTCCATTACTTTTCATACACAGGCAATATTGGCAGTAAGATACTGGGCGTTCTAAATTTCATCCTGGCACTACTTGGCAGCCTTGCTGACTGGATCACTGGTATATTCAACAGAATCTCGCGCAACTATAGACTGGTTGCTGCCAGGTTGAAGGATGATCACATACGTGTAAAGCTACAGATACAGGTATGTACTGTCTCTAATTTGTTGCATTTCCCCACAATCTCTTGGCATGTTGCAATATGTACTTGAACATATATGCAACATGTTGCACTGAGATAAATACAGCTGATGTTGATTAAATAGTCACACTGGATTACAATACAGCAAAGGCGGTTGTCATGGCTAAGTAGATTATATGACAGCATGGTGGGCTTTGAATTCTGAATTCTGGATCACGAGTTTGAGCCCCACTGGCACAGCTAGGTAACTCTGTGTGTCCTTCTGGCACAGCTAGGTAACTCTGTGTGTCCTTCTGGCACAGCTAGGTAACTCTGTGTGTCCTTCTGGCACAGCTAGGTAACTCTGTGTGTCCTTCTGGCACAGCTAGGTAACTCTGTGTGTCCTGGCACAGCTAGGTAACTCTGTGTGTCCTTCTGGCACAGCTAGGTAACTCTGTGTGTCCTTCTGACACAGCTAGGTAACTCTGTGTGTCCTTGGGTTACACTGACCCTTAGCCTTGATGGGGATGTAAACGGGGCAGTATGGGGATGTAAACGGGGCAGTATGGGGATGTAAACGGAGCAGTATGGGGATGTAAACGGGGCAGTATGGGGATGAAATAACCTAAATAACCAATATCGTGTTGATGAGCAGTTAACCAACAATTCATGGTTGTACTAACCACCAATTCATGGTGTACTAACCACCAATTCATGGTTGTACCGGATTCAATTACAGCTATTTTTATGCAGTGAATTTAGAAAAATAAACTGGATTATTAATGTTTATATTTTCCATTCAGAACACACTGTTAAGTAGGACTCCATGGACCTATTCAAGGAGGCCCCCATGGAACTTCAGGAAAGTAGAATATTACACTAGATTGATACTGTTTGCATTATTTTACAGTCAGAACACAGAGTTATTAAGGACACCCAACCCGTGGAACTTCTGGAACGTAGTACTACTGGTGAAGCTGGAGCAACTTCTGATCAAGCGGAGAGGTGAGACTTGTAGATTGTTACATTTATAAAATGTTTGATCTGTTAATGTTCTTTTTTTGTCTGTTTATGTCAAAGATTGCTGCAGTATTGTCACCACTGAATCCTCGTCTGCATCTGCATCACCTAGTCAAGTTTTTTATGTTAGCTTGTTTCTCGAAAACAACTTCACTAAATGAATTGAAACTTCAAATATGTCATTGACATTATAGATTTTAACAAAATTATTGGTAAAGTTCTATATGTAGGCTGGTTAAAGAGTATCTCGAAAACTACTAAACATAATGGATTGAAACTTCACACATGTATTCTGCATCGCTAGACAACATCATTGAGCCAGATTCTATAACTCATGCTTCTAACAAAATTATGGTCCCTTTTATACTTAGAAAAAAATGATTGAAGTTTTGTATAAGCATGTATTTTTGTGTCACCTTTTCGAAGATGCGTTTCCTGTGGTGACGGCGCTGGCAACACTTAGTTTAAAATTTTGGTAAAAGTTTTTTGGTAGATACAGATCTTCAATACCGTCAAAGATCCTGCTTTGAAACTTGGTATGTACATTAACTGAGGTAATACCTAACCCTCTGACTAAGCCCCACCAGACCAGTGACCTTGACTTAAAAGACAAAAAGAACTTGAGCAATTTCACAGGGCTAAATTATTCAGTTATTTTTTTTAGAAGGGTTATATCTCCAATACTATCACAGATATGACTATAAAACTTGGTCTTGACATTGAATGTCAGACCTAACCCTCTGTCTAAGCTCTTCCCCAATTGACTTGTGACCTTCACTTTGACTTTAAAGAAAATAACTTGGGTGTTTTTGCAGAGTTGACATTTTTGCTTAAAGTGATTTTGAACGTATATACCTCCAATACTGTAAAAGGTGTTTTGCTATGAAACTTGTATGTACATCTACTGGGGTAAGACATAACCTGTTGACTAAGCCTAACTCTACCAGTGACCTTGAATTTAGAGACCAAAAACTTGTTTTACCTTGGTAATTGACTTTGTGAGTGGAATGCCAAAGGTACTGCTTTGATACATAATGTAAACATTCACTAGGGTTACCTTACCCTTCATACCAACCCCACCCCACATCTGACTCTGATCTTGATTTTACACCAAAGTGGACTTACTTATTGTTTTTAGCTTGACTGATCAGAGCAGAGCTTATGCCGTGGTGCGGCGTCCGTCACCCGTCTGTCCGTAAAGTTTTATTTGTAGCGACTACTCCTCTGAAACTACTGGATGGATATTCATGAAACTTTACAGAAATGTTGCCCATGAAGTCTAGTTGATCATAGCAAAAATTCATGTTGATGTGAAATCCAAGATGGCCACCAAAGCTAAAAATAGATTTTTTAAATACAAGTTTGTAGCGACTACTTCTTGAAAACTATAATTGATATTGATATTCAACTTTTTCTAAAATGATCAGCATGACATGATGTTGGTCCTTGTCAAAAATCATTTTGATCCGAAGTTAAACATGGCTGCCAGCGGCCATCTTTGTTTATATAGAGTTATATAGTAAAAACTTGTAGCGACTACTCCTCTGAAACAACATGGCGGATTTTCATGAAACTTTACAGGAATGTTGCTCTTGATGTGTAATTGATCCTAGCAAAATGTCAGATCGGCCAGAAATTCAAGATGGCTGCCACAGCTAAAAATAGATTTTTAAAAAATAAGTTTGTAGCGACTACTTCTTGAAAACTATAAGTGATATTGATATGGGACTTTTTCTAAAATGATCAGCATGACGTGATGTTGATCTTAGTCGAACATTATTTCGATTCGACGTTAAACATGGCTGCCAGTGGCCATCTTTGTTTACATAGAGTTATATAGTAAAAACTTGTAGCGACTACTCCTCTGAAACTACTCGACGGATGTTCATGAAACTTCACAGGAATGTTGCTCTTGATTTCTAGTTAATCCTAGACAAATTTCAGACTGGCCGGAAATTCAAAATGGCTGCCGCGGCTAAAAATAGATCAATTTGTAGTGACTACTTCTTGAAAACTGTGAGTGATATTGATGTGGGACATTTTCTAGAATGATCAGCATGACATGATGTTGATCCTTGTTGAAATTTATTTCGATGCGACTTTAAACATGGCCGCTAGTGACCATCTTTGTTTACATAGATTTATATAGTAAAAACTTGTAGCGACTACTCCTCTGAAACTACTTGACAAATTTTTATGAAACTTCACAGGAATGTTGCTCTTGATGTCTAATTGATCCCAGAATTTTTTTAGGTCGGCTGAAAATTCAAGATGGCCGCCATGGCTAAAACAGGTTTTTAAAAAAAAGTTTGTAGCGTAGCGACTACTTCTTGAAAACTGTAAGTGATATTGTTATGGGACTTTTTCTAAAATAATCAGCATGACATGATGTTGATCCTTGTCGAAAATTATTTTGAATCAAAATTAAACCTGAGCACCAGTGGCCATCTTTGTTTACTTAGAGTTTGTATAGTAAAAAATTGTAGTGACTACTCCTCTGAAACTACTAGACGAATTTTCATGAAACTTCACAGGAATGTTGCTCTTGATGTCTAGTTGATCCTAGCACAATTTCAGGTCGGCCGGAAATTCAAGATGGCCACCACGGCTAAACATAGATTTTTTAAAAGAAGTTTGTAGCGACTAGTGATATTGATATGGGACTTTTTCTGAAATGATCAGCATGACAAGATGTTGATCCTTGATGAAAATTATTTTGATTCAACACTTAACATGGCTGCCAGTGGCCATCTTTGTTTACCTAGAGTTATATAGTAAAAACTTCAACTTGTAGTGACTACTCCTCTGAAACTACTTGTCAGTTTTTATGAAACTTCACAGGACTGCTGACCTAGCTATCAAAATCTATCAGCAGAGCTTCAAGATCATTGACCTCTTGTTTTCTTTGTCTTTTAAATGAATACTCTCTGTGGGTATTCAGGTGGTGAAACCTGACTAAGTGTCTTTTGGGTGATACCCTTTCAAATTTGTGGAATTATATCTGTTGGCCAACCTTAGTGACCATCGTTACTAAAAACAGACTAAAATAAAATAATTTTATTTCCCTGATGAGCCAGCATCTTTAGTTTTAAATGACACATAAATGGTTAGCCATTTTTAGCTCTACTGGCCATAGCCAGAGGCCAGCAGAGCTTATGGGATGACGAGTTGTCCGTCATCCTTCGTCTTCTTCCGTTAACTTTTGCCTTTTGAACACGATAGGGCTTTCATTATTAATTGGATCTTTACCAAACTTTTCAATGAAAGCTTGTACATGTTCAAAAACCAGCCAGATAGGAATGGCCCTTATTTGCTGGAAAATGCCATATTTTGCCTTGTGAACACTCTAGCACCTTCAATTATTATATGAGCTTTATCAAACTTACACAGATTGTTAATATCAATGAAAGCTCGGACAAGTTCAAAAACCAGCCGGATCGCCCCAGTAACACCAAACGTAAGGCCCTTGATTTTCTTAAATATGCAGTATGCTATATTGAGAACCTGCGCTCGTGGGTTCAAATCCCATTGTGGGCTAACATTTTTCTCTTTTTTTTAAAATTTATGATCGGATGGTCCTTCATTTTTATCGCTGGACTGTATGATAATTTCCCCAGTCAACCAAATGAGCACTCGGTGTTTATCCCACCCAATTATTAAGCCAAAATTGTCCCATTCGTTGCGGTTGGAAATAACGAAATCGCAATGTCTCAGTGACATCATCAGCCGAGCAGACGGGGGAAATCAAAAACAAATGCATGTTATCATATCGTAATCTAAAGTCATTCTCGACAATATAATTATATTAAGATGCTTATTAAATATTCTTCGAACATTAATATATCATCGGCTGCCGGAGGCAGACGGAAACCAACGAATGAAGTTTTATTCTTCTGAAAACCCCGCCAAAGTTGGCGATGTTTAGAATGTTGATGTCGTGAACGTAAACATTTAGAGATGTGACGTATTATAATGAAATAGTCGGTGAAAACTTTACGGGGAAATTGGTAGAATAAAAAACGTGTTTGTGTGTTTTTCGAGACAGGGAATGTTAGCCCATGTCCCTGTTAAGAATCCAAATAACTATTGAGGAGCACGGCCTGTTTTCAACATACTCCTAATAAGCGCCCGAGTGGGGAAGGGTTTGTAAGTAGGTAGCCCTTCCATTTGTTTTTAGCTCTACTGATCAGAGATCAGCAGAGCTTATGCCGTGGTGCGGTGTCCATCGTCTGTCTGTCCATCCGTCTGTCTGTCCGTCCGTAACATTTTTTTTGTAGCGACTACTCCTCTGAAACTACTGAATGGATTTTCATGAAACGTTACAGAAATGTTGCAAATGAAGTCTAGTTTATCCTAGCAAAAATTCATGTTGATGTGAAATCCAAGATGGCTGCCAAATCTAAAAATAGATTTTTAAAAAACAAGTTTGTAGCGACTACTTCTTGAAAACTCTAAGTGATATTGATATGGGACTTTTTCTAAAATGATCAGCATGACATGATGTTGGTCCTTGTCGAAAATCATTTTGATTCAATGTTAAACATGGCTGCCAGCGGTCATCTTTGTTTACATAGAGTTATTTAGTAAAAACTTGTAGTGACTACTACTCTGAAACTACTCGACGGATTTCCATGAAACTTCACAGGAATGTTGCTCTTGATGTCTAAATGATCCTAGCAACATTTCAGGTTGGTCGGAAATCCAAGATGGCCACCACAGCTAAAAATAGATTCTCAAAAAACAAGTTTGTTTCAAGTACTTCTTGAAAACTATAAGTGATATTGATATGGGATATTTTCTAAAATGATCAGTATGGAATGATGTTGATCCTTGTCGAAAATTATTTTGATGCGACGTTAAACATGGCCGCCAGCAGCCATCTTTGTTTACATAGATTTATATAATTAAAACTTGTAGCGACTACTCTTTTAAAACTACTTGACGGATTTTCATGAAACTTCACAGAAATGTTGCTCTTGATATCTAATTGATCCTAGCAAAATTTCAGGTCTGCCGAAAATTCAAGATGGCCGCCACGGCTAAAAATAATTTTTCAAAAAACAAGTTTGTTGCGACTTCTTCTTGAAAACTATAAGTGATATTGATATGCGTCTTTTCCTAAAATGATCAGTATGACATGATGTTGATCCTTGTCAAAAATTATTTTGATTTGATGTTAAACATGGCTGCCAGCAGCCATCTTTGTTTATATAGAGTTATATAATGAAAACATTCAAGATGGCCTCCACGGCGAAAATAGATTTTCAAAAAAAAGTTTGTAGCGACTACTTCTTGAAAACTATAAGTGATATTGATATGCGTCTTTTCCTAAAATGATCAGTATGACATGATGTTGATCCGTGTCGAAAATTATTTTGATTCAACGTTAAACATGGCTGCCACAGGGTTCCATTATGTTTTTCAGTATGAGGGTCCCACCCTCATATACAATTTTTGGGGGTCCTGCTTCAGGTTTTAGGGGTCCTTTTTTAAATATTGCATAAATGATCAATTTTGCTTTCATTTAGTAGCGGAATATCATTATAGGTATTTAAATATAATTGCTATAGGGTCCAATGGCTTGTGACACTTGTTTACAAAGATGATAAATTATTAATCTGCTAATCCAAGGGGTGGATATAGAACATAAAGATAGGTTTAATATACTGATTTTTAGTTAACACCTAGCAGTATGACTATGTTGTAAGTGTATATATCCATCCCTAGGATACATGACAGGGGTAGAAATTAACTATTTTAGGCACTTGCAAACTTTGGCCAGTGCTTAATATTTCAACTCGCCAAATTGGAAATCTACTAACTGACCATTACTATGACATTATAACATTATTTTTCCAAAGCTTTTTGCAAAATCAAAAAAAAATCCGACCATATTAGCATCGGACAAACATTTGCTAGGTGATATCACCGATGACCATTAGGCCTAAAGAAACGACCGACCGTGATTTGGACATCCCCCTACCGACCGTAAAAAATAGCGATGATGACGAAGCAAATGAATTATTACACCAGTCCTGTCGCTTGGCAATGATCGTTTCCGTTTTCAATTTTCAACGCATACGTCTTTTTGGCATTGAAAGTTGGCGATTTGAAGATCCCTTTTCTCATCAGAATCAAGCCTACAAAGTGAATCTGAAGATAATTGCTTTAATTGACTTGTTGCGAAGAAATAAATTCAAACTCGATTGAATATTATGTTATACTCGCGTTTTACCTGTGACCCACATTCGCAGATTATACACAAAATGTCCACCATTTGCATTCAGTATTATCATGTTGTTTTTTTCACAGCATATTTCCACTAGCCATAAGCTTGATTCTTATAAATGTTATGTTTGTTTGATAAGACTAAATATTATTTTATAACTAATATAGACGATGGATGGTCTACGATTCAGAAGATTACAATGGATGCAATTATACTAATATTGGAAAGGGTTTCCCCGGAGTACATATCGCTTGATATCATACCTCTATTTTTAAACTTCCAATCAAAATTGAGCGCACTAGCGAGAAGCAGATCAACCTATTGTGAATATGACGTGTTGTTTACATAAGCTACTGTACTCCGCAATGCACTACCGGAAGTGAAAATGGCGTCGATCTTTCGGCGTTTGTTTATAAACGATATTTAGAAGATTTGCAATGACCAATCACGCTCCGAATGTCTGTTACGTAAATGTGCGTCCCAAGAGACGCAGCTACTCATGAATTACGGGTCCCATGCTTTTTTTTCAAGTCAGGGACGCAGAAAAGCTGCGTCAATGGAAACACTGCTGCCAGCGGCCATCTTTGTTTCCATAAAGTTATATAATGAAAACTTGTAGCGACTACTCCTCTGAAACTACTTGGCGGATTTTCATGAAACTTCACATGAATGTTGCTCTTGATGTCTAATTGATCCTAACCTAACTTCAGGTTGGCCGGAAATTCAAGATGGCCGCCACGGCTAAAAATAGATTTTTAAAAAACAAGTTTGTAAACAAAGTTTGTAGCGACTACTTCTTGAAACCTATAAGTGATATTGATATGGGACTTTTTCTAAAATGATTAGCATGACATGATGTTGGTCCTTGTCGATTATTAGATGTTAAACATGGCTGTCAGCGGCCATCTTTGTTTACATAGAGTTAAATAATGAAAACTTGAAGCGACTACTCCTCTGAAACTACTTGACGGATTTTCATGAAACTTCACAGGAATGCTGATCTAGCTATCAAAAACCTATCAGTAGAGCTTCAAGGTCATTGACCTCTTGTTAAAATGTCAAATGAGTACCATTTTTGAATCAAACTTATAATTACAACAATATGTTGTTAGATTGGTCATTTTATTTTTAGCTCTACTGGCCAAGGGCCAGCAGAGCTTATGGGATGCTGTGTTGTCCGTCGTCCGTCGTCTGTCTGTCTGTCGTCTGTCTGTCGTCCGTTAACTTTTCTTCAAACGACTTCTTCTCAGAAACCGCTTGGCTAATTTTGACCAAACTTCACGTGGATGATCCTTATTTGAATGCTTTTTAGATTTGTTAAAATTAGGTCAATGCTACATCCAAGATGGCTGCCATTACCATATATGGTCGAAACCTTAAAAAATCTTCTGCTCCAGAACCGCTGGACAGATTTCAACAGTTTTTCTTTTAAAATGATCGCCAACGCCTAGACTATCAAGTTTGTTCAAATAAAGTCCCCGGGGTCAAAAATGGCCGTGCCCCGGGGGTCCAAAATTTGTATATTGAGGTTTTGCATGTTTTTCATATAGACATATAGGAAAAAACTTTAAAAAATCTTCTTCTCTGAAACCACAAGGCACAGAGCTCTCATGTATTACATGTAGCATCAGCTTATGGTCCTCTACTAAGTTTGTTCAAATGGTGACCCTGGGGTCAAATTTGTCCCCGCCCCCGGGGGTCACAGTTTTACATAGACTTATATAGGATTTTTTTTTAAAAAATCTTCTTCTCGGAAACTACAAGAGCCAGAGGTTTGATATTTTGCATTTACTATACGCTTATGGTCCTTTACCAAGTTTGTTCAAATGGTGACCCTCGGGTCACTTTTGGCCCCGCCCCAAGGGTCACATGTTTTACATAGACATGTATAGGGAAAAACTTAAAAAATCTTCTTCTCTGAAACTGCAAGAGCCAGAGGTTTAATATTTTGCATTTGCTATAAGCTTGTGGTCCTCTATCAAGTTTGTTCAAATGGTGACCCAGGGGTCACATTTGGCCCCACCCCGGGGGTCACAGTTTTACATAGGCTTGTATAGGGAAAAACTGAAAAAAATCTTCTTCTCTGGAACCACATGGCACAGAGCTCTCATGTAATACATGTAGCATCAGCTTATGGTCCTTTACTAAGTTTGTTCAAATGGTGACCCGGGGGTCAAATTTGTCCCCGCCCCGAGGGTCACAGTTTTACATAGACTTATATAGGATTTTTTTTTTAAAAATCTTCTTCTCGCCAACAACAAGAATCAGAGGTTTGATATGTTACATTTATTATAAGCTTATGGTCCTTTACCAAGTTTGTTCAAATAGTGACAATAGTGACCCTGGGGTCACATTTGGTCCCGCCCCAAGGGTCACATGTTTTACATAGACATGTATAGGGAAAAACTTAAAAAATCTTCTTCTCTGAAACTGCAAGAGCCAGAGGTTTAATATTTTGGTGTTGCTATAAGCTTATGGTCCTTTACCTATTTTGTTCAAATGGGGACCCTGGGGTCACATCTGGCCCTGCCCCGGGGATTCACAGTTTTACATAAATGCTTGTAGAGGGAAAAACTGAAGAAGAAAAATCTTCTCTGGAACTGCAAGAGCCAGAGGTTTAATATTTTGCATTTTCTAAAAGCTTATGGTCCTTTACCAAATTTGTTCAAATGGTGACCCTGGGGTCACATTTGGCCCCGCCCCAAGGGTCACATGTTTTACAAAGACATGTATAGGGAAAAACTTAAAAAATCTTCTTCTCTGAAACTGCAAGAGCCAGAGGTTTAATATTTTGCTGTTGCTATAAGCTTATGGTCCTTTACCAATTTTGTTCAAATGGGGACGACCCTGGGGTCACATCTGGCCCCGCCCCGGGGGTCACAGTTTTACATAAATGCTTGTATAGGGAAAAACTGAAAAAAATCTTCTTCTCTGGAACTGCAAGAGCCAGAGGTTTAATATTTTGCATTTGCTGTAAGTTTATGGTCCTTTACCAAGTTTGTTCAAATGGTAACCCTCGGGTCACATGTTTTACATAGACATGTATAGAGATTTTTTTTTTTGATTTTTTTTTTGATTTTTTTTTTTGATTTTTTAATATTTTTTTTTAAATATTTTTTTTTTTAATTTTTTTTTTTTTTTTTTTTTTTTTTTTTTTTTTTTTGAAATATTTTCTCTTTTTTTTTTAAATGTTTTGCAATTTTTATTTTTTTTAAATATTTTTTTTTTTTTGAAATATCTTCTCTTTTTTTTTGAAATGTTTTGCAATTTATTTATTTTTTTGCTATTTTTTTGCAATTTTTTTGCAATTTTTTTGCATTTTTTTTGCATTTTTTTTTAGCTCTATGTTCGACCAGTCGGACCAGTAACAGAGGTGTTCTTGATTTAGTTAAACATGCTATATGTTGCCTCGTTGATACGGTTGGGCCTTCATTTTTCATCTGATCTTTACCAAACTTTACCAGATTCTTTAGTTATGGCCTTTGATTTAGTTAAAAAGCTGTTTTTTGCTCGAAACTTTCAAAAAAACGTAAATGGCAGTCACTCACTTCATTGATGTTATAAGAGCCATGTTAGCCAGTAGAGCGTCCACAGGCCCTCTTGGGCCTCTTGTTAGACACTCCCATTTATTTTAGACCATATTATGTTTAGCTTTCTTTGTGTTTAATACATAATTTCTCGTTTTTTGTTGCTAGATGTAACATGCCCTTTACTTTAAACAATGGTAATAAATAAAATAAAATGCATATCTTGTCCAAATGTGAATGCATTTAATTCGAATTTGCCATGGTCATTTAGGGACTTGAGGCACAACATATATAAAACGCGATTGTCCGACTCTGTAAAGGGGCCCCTCTTCACAACTTGCGGAACTTGCCAACTTGGGGAACTTGCTGTAATTTTATATGTTTGTCTGCCATTTTGCTGAGTGCACTTGGGCGTATCGTATTGAGAAGTGTTTTGGTGTCAAGATTAGGTTAATTATCATCTGTAGTAAAATAATAAATAAAAGTTATCAAAAGATTTTTTCCTATTTTATACACAGTAAGCCAACGGATACTGATGAATCTGCTGATCTGGTCATGGTAACAGTGGAACCAGTACCAACCAATATCATTGCCCCAGTTCCCAGTGAGACAAGGTAGGTACTGACCTGGTCATGGTAACAGTGGAACCGGTATCAACCAATATCATTGCCCCAGTTCCCAGTGAGACAAGGTAGGTACAGTCCTGGTCATGGTAACAGTGGAACCGGTACCAACCAATATCATTGCCCCAGTTCCCAGTGAGACAAGGTAGGTACAGACCTGGTCATGGTAACAGTGGAACCGGTACCAACCAATATCATTGCCCCAATGATAAGATCAAAAGATCTACTATCTGTCTTAATTACTCACAAGGTGGTCTTCAAATGTTTGATTTGGACATATTCTTATTTCACTCGAACTTGCTTGGATCAGAAGATTACTATCAGACAAAAAAAAATCTCTTGAGTATTTTCAATGAATTGTATGCATGTATTTTAAACTTCTTGTTTTGGTGCTGATTATATATAAATAAAGTACATAATCCATTCTGAAAAGATATCTTTATCAGCTATAAACTGTTCGCATATATACAGTCCACTCTCAGTAACTCAAACTCACTTACTTTGAATTTCCGCTTAAGTGGAATTTTTGTCACGGTCCCAATTTTATTCCTTTTATTTTTATGCAATTTGACTTCTTTTAAGTCAAATTACGATAAGTCGAATTATTCGCTAATTCGAACTATATTTCTGGTCCCAAACACGAATCTATACAGTAATTTACACTCACTAATTCAAGTTCACTTGAAGTGCCGAATGCAAGTTTGATCAAACACAAGCCGCATTGAAGTTGATTGTGAAGTAAACAAAAGGTGATAATTGCTGAGATGATTTGACTTGTGACACAAATAATTAAATCATTGTGACATGTTTGTTCATTTTTAGCTCTACTGATCAGAGATCAGCAGAGCTTATGCCGTGGTGCGGCGTCCGTCGTCCGTCTGTCCGTCCGTCCGTCCGTCCGTTAACTTTTATTTGTAGCGACTACTCCTCTGAAACTACTGGATGGATATTCATGAAACTTTACAGAAATGTTGCCCATGAAGTCTAGTTGATCCTAGCAAAAATTCATGTTGATGCGAAATCCAAGATGGCCGCCAAAGCTAAAAATAGATTTTTTAAATACAAGTTTGTAGCGACTACTTCTTGAAAACAATAAGTGATTTTGATATGGGACTTTTTCTAAAATGATCAGCATGACATGATGTTGGTCCTTGTCGAAAATCGTTTTGATTTGACGTTAAACATGGCTGCCAGCGGCCATCTTTGTTTACATAGAGTTATATAATGAAAACTTGTAGCGACTACTTCTCTGAAACTACTTGACGGATTTTCATGAAACTTCGCAGGAATGTTGCTCTAGATGTCTAATTGATCCTAGCAAAATTTCAGGTCGGCCGGAAATTCAAGATGGCCGCCACGGCTAAAAATAAATTATCAAAATACAAGTTTGTAGCGACTACTTCTTGAAAACTATAAGTGATATTGATATGGGACTTTTTCTAAAATGATCAGCATGACATGATGTTGATCCTTCTCGAAATTTATTTCGATGCGTCTTTAAACATGGCCGCTAGCGGCCATCTTTGTTTACATAGATTTATATTGTAAAAACTTGTAGCGACTACTCCTCTGAAACTACTGGATGGATATTCATGAAACTTACAGAAATGTTGCCCATGAAGTCTAGTTGATCCTAGCAAAAATTCATGTTGATGCAAAATCCAAGATGGCCGCCAAAGCTAAAAATAGATTTTTAAAATACAAGATTGTAGCGACTACTTCTTGAAAACTATAAGTGATATTGATATGGGACTTTTTCTAAAATGATCAGCATGACATGA
Organism: Cyrtodaria siliqua; assembly: GCA_037043455.1. Classification (NCBI taxonomy): domain Eukaryota; kingdom Metazoa; phylum Mollusca; class Bivalvia; order Adapedonta; family Hiatellidae; genus Cyrtodaria; species Cyrtodaria siliqua. The sequence continues at coordinate 36,781 of JAWPHD010003393.1, forward strand.
TGTTGGTCCTTGTCAAAAATCGTTTTGATTCGACGTTAAACATGGCTGCCAGTGGCCATCTTTGTTTACATAGAGTTATATAGTAAAAACTTGTAGCGACTACTTCTCTGAAACTACTTGACGGATGTCCATGAAACTTCACAGGAATGTCGCTCTTGATGTCTAGTTGATCCTAGAAAAATTTCAGGCTGGCCGGAAATTCAAGATGGCGGCCACGGCTAAAAATAGATTTAAAATAAATAAATTTGTAGCGACTACTTCTTGAAAACTATAAGTGATATTGATATGGGACGTTTTCTAAAATGATCAGCATGACATGATGTTGACCCTTGTCGAAATTTATTTCGATGCGACTTTAAACATGGCCGATTTATATAGTAAAAACTTGTAGCGACTACTCCTCTGAAACTACTGGATGGATATTCATGAAACTTTACAGAAATGTTGCCCATGAAGTCTAGTTGATCCTAGCAAAAATTCATGTTGATGCAAAATCCAAGATGGCCCCCAAAGCTAAAAATAGATTTTTTTAAATACAAGTTTGTAGCGACTACTACTTGAAAACTATAAGTGATATTGATATGGGACTTTTTCTAAAATGATCAGCATGACATGATGTTGGTACTTGTCAAAAATCGTTTTGATTCGACGTTAAACATGGCTGCCAGTGGCCATCTTTGTTTACATAGAGTTATATAGTAAAAACTTGTAGTGACTACTCCTCTGAAACTACGTGGCGGATTTTCATGAAACTTTACAGGAATGTTGCTCTTGATGTCCAATTGATCGTAGCAAAATTTCAGGTCGACCAGAAATTCAAGATGGCCACCACAGCTAAAAATAGATTTTTAAAAAATAAGTTTGTAGCGACTACTTCTTGAAAACTATAAGTGATATTGATATGGGACTTTTTCTAAAATGATCAGCATGACATGATGTTGATCCTAGTCAAACATTATTATGATTCGACGTTAAACATGGCTGCCAGTGGCCATCTTTGTTTACATAAGAGTTTGTATAGTAGAAATGTGTAGTGACTACTCCTCTGAAACTACTGGATGGATTTTCATGAAACTTCACAGGAATGTTGCTCTTGATGTCTAGTTGATCCTAGCACAATTTCAGGTCGGCTGGAAATTCAAGATGGCCACCACAGCTAAACATAGATTTTTAAAAACAAGTTTGTAGCGACTACTTCTTGAAAACTGTAAGTGATATTGATAAGGGACTTTTTCTGAAATGATCAGCATGACAAGATGTTGATCCTTGTCGAAAATTATTTTGATTCGACATTAAACATGGCTGCCAGTGGCCATCTTTGTTTACCTAGAGTTATATAGTAAAAACTTCAACTTGTAGCGACTACTCCTCTGAAACTACTTGACAGTTTTTATGAAACTTCACTTCACCTAGCTATCAAAATCTATCAGTAGAGCTTCAAGGTCATTGACCTCTTGTTGTTCTTGTCTCTGAGTTTCATGGTAAATTAAGGCTTGTTATTGAGGAAGTTTGTGTACGATAATTGAAAACAAAGGCCATCCCTTGGGTTAAAACAATTATACTAATTTGACATGGACGATAATTTGTGAAAATATTGTGTCAGTGTATACATGTCTTTCTATGTTTTTAATAAAATATGAAATCATAAATATTTTGCTGATTTCTTTAATTACCAAAATGTTTTCTTATACGGCTTTATCATGCTATGCCCGAATATACAAACTGACAAAACGAAAGTAGCATGCTGCAATACAGGTCTCAAATTTGAGCGTGGTAATAACAATCAGTAATTTATGTAATTGAATTTTTCTGTTTGATCTGAATGAAATTATAACAGTAAAGAAACTTATTCATAAACATATATGAAGAAAGAAAACGTGTATTTCATTAAATGTCGGCTAATATTGGTAATATATATGTATAGTGTAAAACTGGTGGGTGGGGTAATAAAACTGAAGACAAGTCTGCCAAAATCGTTTAATTCGAACTTCGGATAACTCAAACTTTTCTCCTGGTCCCTTGAAATTCGAGATACTGAGTGTGGATTGTAGTTCAGATCCAAAATCTTGGAGCAAATTTCATTGTGTCCATTTATGGCATAATCCACATATTAAGGTCGGACAAACTTCCATTTTTAGCTCTACTGGCCAAGGGCCAGCAGAGCTTATGGGATGGTGTGTTGTCCGTCTTCCGTTGTCCGTCCGTCCATCGTCCGTCCGTTAACTTTTCTTCAAACGACTTCTTACCAGAAACCGCTTGGCTAATTTTGACCAAACTACACATGGATGATCCTTAGATGAATGCTTTTTAGATTTGTTAAAATTAGGTCAGCGCCTCATCCAAGATGGCTGCCATTACCATATATGGTCGAAACCTTAAAAAATCTTCTCCAGAACCGCTGGACAGATTTCAACAGTTTTTCTTTTAAAATGATCGCCAATGCCTAGACTATCAAGTTTGTTCAAATAAAGTCCCCGGGGTTAAAAATGGCCGTGCCCCGGGGGGTCCAAAGTTTGTATATTGAGGTTTTGCATGTTTTTCATATGGACATATAGGAAAAAAACTTTAAAAACTCTTCTTCTCTGAAACCACGAGGCACAGAGCTCTCTTGTATGACATGTAGCATCAACTTATGGTCCTCTACTAAGTTTGTTCAAATGGTGACCCTGGGGTCAAATTTGTCCCCGCCCTGGGGGTCACAGTTTTACATAGACTTATATAGGATTTTTTTTTTAAAAATCTTCTTCTCGGAAATTACAACAGCCAGAGGTTTGATATTTTGCATTTACTATAAGCTTATGTTCCTTTTTACCAAGTTTGCTCAAATGGTGACCCTCGGGTCACATTTGGCCCCGCCCCAAGGGTCACATGTTTTACATAGACATGTATAGGGAAAAACTTAAAAAATCTTCTTCTCTGAAACTGCAAGAGCCAGAGGTTTAATATTTTGCATTTGCTATAAGCTTGTGGTCCTCTACCAAGTTTGTTCAAATGGTGACCCAGGGGTCACATTTGGCCCCACCCTGGGGGTCACAGTTTTACATAGGCTTGTATAGGGAAAAACTGAAAAAAATCTTCTTCTCTTGAACCACATGGCACAGAGCTCTCATGTATTACATGTAGCATCAGCTTATGGTCCTCTACTAAGTTTGTTCAAATGGTGACCCTGGGGTCAAATTTGTCCCTGCCCCGAGGGTCACAGTTTTACATAGACTTGTATAGGATTTTTTTTTTAAAAATCTTCTTCACGGAAACTACAAGAGCCAGAGGTTTGATATTTTACATTTATTATAAGCTTATGGTCCTTTACCAAGTTTGTTCAAATGGTGACCAATGGTGACCCTGGGGTCACATTTGGCCCCGTCCCAAGGGTCATATGTTTTACATAGACATGTATAGGGAAAAACTTAAAAAATCTTCTTCTCTGAAACTGCAAGAGCCAGAGGTTTTATATTTTGCTGTTGCTATAAGGGGTCACATTTGGCCCCACCCCGGGGGTCACAGTTTTACATAGGCTTGTATAGGGAAAAACTGAAAAAAATCTTCTTCTCTGGAACCACATGGCACAGAGCTCTCATGTATTACATGTAGCATCAGCTTATGGTCCTCTACTAAGTTTGTTCAAATGATTACCCTGGGGTCAAATTTGTCCCCGCCCCGAGGGTCACAGTTTTACACAGACTTGTATAGGATTTTTTTTTTAAAAATCTTCTTCTCGGAAACTACAAGAGCCAGAGGTTTGATATTTTACATTTATTATAAGCTTATGGTCCTTTACCAAGTTTGTTCAAATGGTGACCTTGGGGTCACATTTGGCCCCGTCCCAAGGGTCATATGTTTTACATAGACATGTATGGGGAAAAACTTAAAAAATCTTCTTCTCTGAAACCACAAGGCACAGAGCTCTCATATATTACATGTAGCATCAGCTTATGATCCTCTACTAACTTTGTTCAAATGGTGACCCTGGGGTCAAATTTGTCCCCGCCCCGAGGGTCACAGTTTTACATAGACTTGTATAGGATTTTTTTTTTAAAAATCTTCTCGGAAACTACAAGAGCCAGAGGTTTGATATTTTACATTTATTATAAGCTTATGGTCCTTTACCAAGTTTGTTCAAATGGTGACCCTGGGGTCACATTTGGCCCCGTCCCAAGGGTCACATGTTTTACATAGATATGTATAGGGAAAAACTTAAAAAATCTTCTTCTCTGAAACTGCAAGAGCCAGAGGTTTTATATTTTGCTGTTGCTATAAGCTTATGGTCCTTTACCAATTTTGTTCAAATGGTGACCCTGGGGTCACATCTGGCCCCGCCCCGGGGGTCACAGTTTTACATAAATGCTTGTATAGGGAAAAACTGAAAAAAATCTTCTTCTCTGAAACTGCAAGAGCCAGAGGTTTATTATTTTGCATTTGCTATAAGCTTATGGTCCTTTACCAAGTATGTTCAAATGGTGACCCTTGGGTCACATTTGACCCCGCCCCAAGGGTCACATGTTTTACATAGACATGTATAGGGAAAAACTTAAAAAATCTTCTTCTCTGAAACCACAAGGCACAGAGCTCTCATATATTACATGTAGCATCAGCTTATGGTCCTCTACTAACTTTGTTCAAATGGTGACCCTGGGGGTCAAATTGTCCCCGCCCCGGGGGTCACAGTTTTACATAGACTTATATAGGATTTTTTTAAAAAATCTTCTTCTCGTAAACTACAAGAGCCAGAGGTTTGATATTTTGCATTTACTATAAGCTTATGGTCCTTTACCAAGTTTGTTCAAATGGTGTCCCTGGGGTCACATTTGGCCCCGCCCCAAGGGTCACATGTTTTATATAGACATGTATAGGGAAAAACTTAAAAAATCTTCTCTGAAACTGCAAGAGCCAGAGGTTTAATATTTTGCATTTGCTATAAGCTTGTGGTCCTCTACCAAGTTTGTTCAAATGGTGACCCAGGTGTCACATTTGTCCCCACCCCGGGGGTCACAGTTTTACATAGTCTTGTATAGGGAAAAACAGAAAAAAATCTTCTTTTCTGGAACCACATGGCACAGAGCTCTCATGTATTACATGTAGCATCAGCTTATGGTCCTCTGCTAAGTTTGTTCAAATGGTGACCCTGGGATCAAATTTGTCCCCGCCCGAGGGTCACAGTTTTACATAGACTTATAAAGGATGCTTGTTTTAAATTTCTTTTTTTTTTATTTCTTTTTTTTTATATATATTTTTTATATATATACATATATATATATATTGTTTTTTGTTTTTTTATTATTGAATTTCTTTTTTTTTTATATTTTTTTTTTGATTCTTGATTTTTATTGAATATTTTTTTTTTTTCATTATCTTTACTGGCCAACTTGGAAAACCAGCCAGATCGGACCAGTAATGGTGGAGTTATGGCTCTTGATTTAGTTAAAAATGCTATATTTTGCCTCTTTAAGACACTCGCTTCATTGATGTCATAAGAGCCATATTAGCCAGTAGAGCGTCCACAGGCCCTCTTGGGCCTCTTGTTTTTATTTATTTTTTATTTATTTTTTAGCTTATGTGCTGCCGAGTTCTCCGTCATCCGTCCGTCCGTCCATCGTTAACTTTTGGTTCGTTGAGATGATAGGGATTTCATTTTTCATCTGATCAAACTTTACCAGATTGTTAATGTCAATGAAAACTAATATTAATGAAAACGCAGTCATGTTGATATTTTTTTTATATTTGTTTTAGTCGGAAGTATTACTATGATTTCTAATTGTGCCTATTGCATTTATTTTTTCCGGTTCATTGATTTTTGCTCCGTGTGGTTCCCGGGTGCCCCCGTTTGGTCACGGGGCAAAGAATAGGGCCACTGCAGATCCCTTTGGAGGGGTAGACAGAGGGGTAGAATCCCCCCAAATTCATGTTCATTTTTTCATTTTTTGTTCATGTTCATTAAAGGTCTTCATCATGATCCCTTCATTGTTTCAGGTGCTATCTCAAAATAGCAGTGGCAGAAAAACAATGAACGTGGCTCCAGCGTAAATGGAGTTTCTACGATAGAATTTGCAGCAACTCTGCAGTTCAGGGTGAGAAGGTCCTAGGCCCATTTTCCATATTTTATCTCGATGTACATGGAAGATGAGCCTGGCATGTTCATGCCTGTTAGGCACCATATTTTTCATGTGTTGGTGCGCCTTAAAACCCAATTCAATTCAATTGATTTTGATGGAGTTCAGCCCCTTGACATTTTTACTTTAAATTTCTTGTTGGCGTTACTCCTCCTAAACGCCTTATTGGATTTTTATCTTTAAGACCCCAAGGTCGCATCTTGGCTTATATGGCGAAACGGGGGTACCTTGGGGTCTTCATTTTAATCTACTTAATCTGCCTTCAGTGGTCCCAACCTTTGATTTTATCAAAATATATTTGATTTGATATGCATAATATATCATTTGTATATTTTTGTGCGGTTTAAATATGTGTGTAAGACATAAAAATATCCATTAGTACGAATGCAGCTCCGCCTTCTTTGTGACATCATAATTTATTCATTCCAAAGCCCGCACCATTGTTCAGTTATACCCATTGTTCAGTTATACTGAACAACAAAAAATACCAAGGTCAAGGTCATATTTTGCTTATTTTCCACAAACTTAACCTTGGTTAGGTAACTTAACCTCAATTAACTTTTTGTGATTGCCCCACTTTATGTCTTTGATACTTGGTCATATGTATTGTTGGCATTGGTGGACATCGCTGAACGACAAAAAATATCAAGGTCAAGGTCATGTTTTGCGTTATTTACCCTAAACATCAGTGTGGTTAGGTAAGTTAACCTCAGATAACTTTTTCTGATAACTTTAATTTCTTGGTTTGCTACTTGCTCATATATATTGCTGGCATTGGTGGACATCACTGAACCACACAAATTACCAAGGTCATATTTTGCATTATTTTCCCCAAACTTAACCATGGTTAGGTAACTTAATCTCAATTTACTTTATGTGATTGTCTCACTTTATGTCTGATACTTGGTCATATTATGTATTATTGGCATTGGTGTACATTGCTGGACGACAAAAAAATACCAAGGTCAAGGTCATAGTTTGCGTTATTTTCCCCAAACTTAACCTTAGTTAGGTAACATAACCTTGGTTAGGTGACTTAACCTCAGTTAACTATATGTGATTGTCTCACTTTATGTCTTTGATACTTGGTCATATGTATTGTTGGCATTGGTGGACATTGCTGAACGACAAAAAATACCAAGGTCAAGGTAATATTTTGTTTATTTTCCCAAAACTACACCCTGGTTAAACCACTTGACCACAGCAACTTAACTTCTTATGATTACCTCGCTTTTATTAGTTCGGTACTTGATCATATGAAGTGTTGTCTTTGGTGGACATCATTAATTTTAAGCACAAATTTAATAAAATATTTCATGTACTGTTTGCCGCAGTGGGCGAGACACCCTCAGACCGAGGTCTTGTTGAACTTAGAAATTTGCCTAAATTTTGCAATAAGGTCCACTTTTTTCAGTAACTCTTACAGCTACAGCTTTGAAACTTTGCATAGTTGTTCTACATCGTAACATCACACAGCAAGTTTCGTTACTCTGTTGTACATTTTGCAAAAGTTATGCCCCTTTTTGAACTTAGAATTTTGGTTAAGTTGGAGTTCATAGGTCAAAAACAGGTACGCAATTTCGTGTCCGGACCGTAACATCACAACCCATGCAGGGATTCTTAGCTTGACTATTCGAGAAAAGTGAGAGCTATCCTGCTCACCACGGCGTCGGCGTCCCCAGCTTCACCTTAAAGTTTTTGTGCAATAGATTTATAACTTCAATACTACTGAAGCCATTGCATTAAAACTTTATACTAATGTTTCCCCATCAAATACTGCATCTTATCCAACAATCCCCATAACTCTTCCTTTCATTTTGACAAAGTTTTGACCCTTTGATTGTCATCTCTTTACCTTAAAGTTTTCGTACAATAAATTTATAACTTTAAAACTTCTCAAGCTATTGCATTAAAACATTGTACTAATGTTTCCCATCAAATTCTGCACCTTATCCAACAATCCCCATAACTCTTCCTTTCATTTTGACAAAGTTATGGCCCTTTGATTGTCTTGTCTTTACCTTAAAGTTTTTGTGCAATAGATTTATAACTTCAAAACTACTCGAGTTTTTGCATTAAAATTTTAAACTTGTTTCACATCAAATTCTGTACCTTATCCAACAATCCCCATAACTCTTCCATTCATTTTGACAAAATAATGGCCCCTGAATTGGTATCTTCTTTTCTGAAATAAAAAGGGCTGCAGCTTAGATATTTTGCATGTAGCATCGTCTAGTAGTCCTCTACCAAGTTTGCTCAAATGGTGACCCTGGGTTCAGAATTGGACCCGCCCCAGGGGTCACAAGAGGTGAAACATGAGGGTGTGGGTGGGCCCCCTGAATCATAACTTAGTAACCGTTGAGATCCCACCCTATAACCACATATACACTTACTGGACACGAACAGACAGATACAACCATCAAACCAGCATAGACACCGGGTTGCTTCTCCACCCCTGGGGACATAGCCCCTCAGTCATGACTTGGGAAACCATTGAGATACCCACCCTATTACCATATATACACTTAATGGGCATGAACAGACAGATATAAACACCCAACCAGCATAGACCCTGGTCTTCTTCTCCACCCCTGGGGACATAGCCCCTGGGTCATAACTTGTAGTCCGTTGAGATCCCCACCCTATAACCATATATACACTTACTGGGCATGAACAGATGGATCAGCATAGACCCCGGGCTCCTTCCCCACCTCTGGAGACATAGCCCTTCAGTCATAACTTGGAAACCATTGAGATCCCCACCCTATATCCATATATACAGTTACTGGGCATGAACAGAGGGATACAGCCATTCAACCAGCATAGACCCCAATCTCCTTCCCCAACCCTGGGGACATAGCCTCTGGGTCATAATTTGGAAACCGTTTAGATCCCTACCCTATAACCATTTATACACTTACTGGGCATTTACAGATGGATACAACCATCCAACCAGCATAGACCCTAGCTTCTTACTCACCTTTGTGGATCTATTTCCTGAGTCAAACTTTACAAATAATTTGATATTTTTATCTCGACTGTTCGAAGGATCTTATGGGGTCTGTAGGTCTATGTTCATTGTCAAAAATTGCATTTATGTGTTAACACATAAATAACTTCAACATTTTTTATCCAATCATCATCAGACTTACATACTCTATTCTAAATGGGACTTATAATGATCGTATCCAATCAGTTCAACATCATTTTTGAAAGGTCAAGGTCACAAAGGGATCAAAGGTCAGATGCATTTACATATAGTTTTAACATATTTTCTTCAAATTTTCAACTTATAAAATTTCCATTATGTATTCTTTGAAAGGGTTAATATGAAATTACCTCTGTTTCATCACAGAAAAATTGTGGCCCTTGATTTAATGAAAATTCCAATGTTTTCCTTCTTGATTTTCTTTTTTAGCTCTACTGATCGTCTGTCCGTCTGTCTGTCCGTAAACTTTTATTTGTAGCGACAACTCCTGGATGGATATTCATGAAACTTTACAGAAATGTTGCCCATAAAGTCTAGTTGTTCCTAGCAAAAATTCATGTTGATGTGAAATCCAAGATGGCCGCCAAAGCTAAAAATAGAGTTTTAAAATACAAGTTTGTAGCGACTACTTCTTGAAAACTATAAGTGATATTGATATGGAACTTTTTCTAAAATGATCAACATGACATGATGTTGATCCTTGTGGAAAATTATTTTGATTCGACGTTAAACATGGCTGCCAGTGGCCATCTTTGGTTACATAGAGTTATATAGTAAAAACTTGTAGCGACTACTCCTCTGAAACTACTTGACGGATGTTTATGAAACTTCACAGGAATGTTGCTCTTGATGTCTAGTTGATCCTAGAAAAATTTCAGGTCGGCCGGAAATTCAAGATGGCCACCACAGCTAAAAATAGATTTAAAATAAATAAGTTTGTAGCGACTACTTCTTCAAAACTATAAGAGATATTGATATGGGACTTTTTCTAAAATGATAATTATGACATGATGTTGGTCCTTGTCGAAAATTGTTTTGATTTGACGTTAAACATGGCTACCAGCGGCCATCTTTGTTTACATAGAGTTATATAATGAAAACTTGTAGCGACTACTCCTCTGAAACTACTTGACGGATTTTCATGAAACTTCACAGGAATGTATGTCTAATTGATCCTAGCAAAAATTTCAGGTCGGCCGGAAATTCAAGATGGCCGCCACGGTTAAAAATAGATTTTCAAAAAACAAGTCTGTAGCGACTACTTCCTGAAATCAAAATCAATCAGTAGAGCTTCAAGGTCATTGACCTCTTGTTTTCTGATGGTATCATTTTTTGTTCTCTGAAAATTCGAAATAATCGAGCTACGCTGTCCTCTGACAGCTCTTGTTAAACTTGGCACAGCTGATCAAAGGTCACTTAAATACATGGACCGTCACCAAATTTTAACGCAGATATTGACGGTACATGTATTTGTGACCTTGACTCCGACTCAGGGTCAATTGGAGGGCTGGAAGTTATTGGCATTAAGAAGGACAATGACCAGGATATTTATATATGAAATTTGAACATTCTACTCCCAAGGACAAGAAAGTTACATTGCAATATGTTAGCCTTAAGATTTTGGTTAAGGTTTGCGTTAAAGTTCTTGAAATTTGTAGTCCTTTGGAGTAGAGTGTTTGAATTTCATATATAACATCACAGATTATTGCTCTTCTTATTACAGTATGTATAACCCTTCAACTGACCCTGTGTCAAGGTCATTTGCCTCTTAAATACATGTACAGTCTCCGAAAAAAATGTGTTGAAAGTGCGCAAAATTCTTATAAACTTATTTGTTTATAAACTTATTTGTTCTTTGGAGCAGAGTGTTCAAATTCCTTGTCATTGTCTTAATGCCAAAAACCTTCAGCTCTCCAACTGATCATGGGTCGTAGTCAATGCCACTGAAATACATGTATCATCTTCAAAAACTGTGTTAAAATGTGTGTTAAATTATTTTACTTTTTAGATCACCTGAGCCGAGGCTAAGGAGGCTCAGGTGATCTATTAGGATCACTCTTCGTCCGTCATCCGTCGTCCGTCATCCAGGGGCTGGCGTAGCACAGTCGGTAGCGCAGCGGGTTCAGTCCTCCGTGGTGCCACTGTGTTCTTGGGCAAGACACTTTACCTTAGCCTCGTCCGTCGGATGGGGACGTAAACCGGGCAGTCCCGTGTATCGGTCTATCCTCCGAGCACGTTAAAGAACCATAGGAATCTATTCAATAATAAGAGTAGGGCAGGTTCCCGGATTCATATGTATCCTTCCTCTCTCTCTGGGGCGGCACTAAATAACCTATACTGTGTTGATGAGCCGTTAAACACCATTCAATTCAATTCGTCCGTCATCCGTTGTCGGCGTTAACTTTTCTTCAAACAACTTCTTCTCAGAAACCGCTTGGCCAATTTTAACCAAACTTCACATGGATGATCCTTAGATGAATGCTTTTAAGGCTTTGTTAAAATTAGTTCAGTGCGACATCCAAAATGGCTTCCATTAACATATATGGTCGAAACCTTAAAAAATCTGATGATGAAGAACCGCTTGACAGATTTCAACAGGTTTTCTTTTAAAATGATCGCCAATGCCTAAACTATCACGTTTGTTGAAATGAAGTCCCGGGGTCAAAAATGGCCGTGCCTTGGGGTCCAAAGTTTGTATATTGAGATTTTGCATGTTTTTCTTAAGACTTATATAGGAAAAAACTTTTAAAAAAGTCTTCCTCCCTGAAACCACAAGGCACAGAGCTTTCATGTATTACTGTAGCATCATCTTATTGTCCTCTACTAAGTTCGTTCAAATGGTGACTTTGTGGTCTAATTTGGCCTCGCCCCCGGGGCTCACAGTTTTACAGAGACTTGTATAGGATTTTTTTTTTGTTAAATTCTTCTCTGAAACTGCAGGAGCCAGATGTTGAATATTTTGCATTTGCTATAGGCTTATGGTCCTCTACCAAGTTTGTTCAGATGGTGACCCTGATGTCAAATTTGGCCCTGCCCCAGGGGTCAAAGTTTTACATAGACTTGTATAAGGAAAAAAAAAAAGGATCTTCTCTGAAACTACAAGAGCCAGAGGTTTAATATTTTTGCATTTACTTAGTCCTTTACTAAGTTTGTTCAAATGATGACATTTGGCCCTGCCCCGGGGGTCACAGATTTACATAGGCTTGTATAGGGAAAAACTGAAAAAAATCTTCTTCTCTGAGTACTGCAAGAGACCAGAGGTTTAATATTTTGCATTTACTATAAGATTATGGTCCTTTACCAAGTTTGTTCACATGGTGACCCAGAGGTCACATTTGGCCCCGCCCCGGGGTTGCAGATTTACATAGGCTTGTATAGGGAATAAACTGAAAAAAATCTTCTTCTCCGGAATTGCAAGCCAGAGGTTTCATATTTCGCATTTGCTATATAGCTTTTGGCCCTGCCCCGGGGGTCACAGTTTTACATAGACTTATATAGGATTTTTTTTAAAAAAAGATCTTCTTCTGTAGCTACAAGAGCCAGATGTTTAATAGTTTGCTATAGAGCTCTTTTGGTCCTCTACCAAGTTTGTTCAAATGGTGACACTGGTGTCAAATTTGGCCCAACCCCGGGGGTCACAGTTTTACAAAGACTTATATAGGAAAAACATGCAAGAGCCAGAGGTTTAATATTTTGCATTTACTATACTCTTCTGGCGTTTTTACCAAGTTTGTTCAAATGATGACCCTGGGGTCACATTTTGGCTCAGCCCAAGGGGTCCCAAAAAACTAAAATGTCTCCTTATCGATCAAGGTATCAAGTACTGGTTTGGCTGTCCAGTTCGCCTTATAGTTATGTCGTATAGAGACTATTTGGTGGATAATTAATGGGAACATGAACAGAGTTCGAAACAAAAAGCAGGGATTGTGTAGTGATGGACTAATTGGATAATTTAGCAGTTTGAAGTTGAATTAAGTTTCCCCACAAACACATTTTAACATAGGTCAAGTCAATTCAAATATTTATTTAGTGGATACCTGTGTATATTTTATTAAATGTGACCGTTTTTTTTTCTTTTAAAGTTACTTGCACTGGGCACCATGTCGTGACCTGGGCACCATAGTCTCGACCTGGGCACCACAACGTTTCAAAAAATGGGTTTATAGCATTTTATATGGCATATAATATTCAGTTTTGTGTACCAGAGCATCCGTCTGTCCATTACACAGTTGTATGAAGGTCAAATATTAGCATGGACCTGCAGATCATTGAAAAATGGTCACAAAATTCTGATTTTGACAAATCAACAATGAACTCTTGCAAAGTCCAAACGCTCTACACGATTAGATTTTGGCATTTTTTCAATTATTTTGCTTTCAAAATAAAGGTTGGACATATTTGTCCAGAATGACATTCCCCGATTTTGGGGAATTGGACATAAACGTCTTGATAAAACATAAACACAATTTCACACTCACCTTTTGACGACAATTTCTGCACTGGGCATCGTAACGGGAAATGCACGGAGACAATTTTAACGCATAACAATATCGTTATGGTGCCCTTGATTCCCCACGGTGAATAATCCTAGCAAAACTTCAGGTCGGCCGGAAGTTCAAGATGGCCACCACGGCTAAAAATAGATTTTCAAAAAACAAGTTTGTAGCGACTACTTCTTGAAAACTATAAGTGATATTGATATGGGACTTTTTCTAAAATGATCAGCATGACATGATGTTGGTACTTGTCGAAAATCGTTTTGATTCGATGTTAAACATGGCTGTCAGCGGCCATCTTTGTTTACATAGAGTTATCTTGTAAAAACTTGTAGCGACTTCTCCTCTGTAACTACTCGACGGATTTTCATGAAACTTCACAGGAATGTTGCTCTTGTCTAACTGATCCTAGCAAAATTTCAGGTCGGCCAGAAATTCAAGATGGCCGCCATGGCTAAAAAGAGGTTTTCAAAATACAAGTTTGTAGTGACTACTTCTTGAAAACTATAAGTGATATTGATATGGGACTTTTTCAAAAATGATCAGTATGACATGATGTTGATCCTTGTCAAAAATTATTTTGGTTTAACGTTAAACATGGCCGCATGGGCCATCTTTTTACATAGAGTTATATAATGAAAACTTGTAGCGACTACTCCCCTGAAACTACTAGACGGATTTTCATGAAACTTCACAGGAATGTTGCTCTTGATATCTAATTGATCCTAGCAAAATTTCAGGTCGGCCGGAAATTCAAAATGGCCACTATGGCTAAAAATAGATTTTCAAAATACAAGTTTGTAGCGACTATTTCTTGAAAACTATAAGTGATATTGATATGGGACTGTTTCTAAAATGATCAGAATGACATGATGTAGATCCTTGTCCAAAAATGTTTTGAGTAGGTCATTTAGATATTGATATGGGACTTTTTGTAAAATGATCAGCATGACATGATTTTGATCCTTGTTGAAAAATATTTTGATTCAACATTAAACATGGCCACCAGCTGCCATCTTTGTTTACATAGAGTTATACAATAAAAAGTTGTAGCGACTACTCCTCTGAAGCATACTTGACGGATTTTCATGAAACTTCACAGGAATGTTGCTCTTGATGTCTAGTTGATCCTAGCAAAACAAATTTGTTGCGACTACTTCTTGAAAACTATAAGTGGTGGAGCGCTGTGGTCTAGTGGTAGAGAGTTCGACCCATGATCCAAAAGTCGTGGGTTCGATTCCCGTCATTGCTATATGCGTTGTGTCCCTGAGCAAGACAATTTATCTGCATTGCTTAGTACTGGTTCTACCCAGGAAGACATCGACAGTGATTCAAATAAGTTCATAGAGCTTTCGTTACAATCGGTGTAAAATAAATAAGTTTAAACTAAAATTATAAGTGATATTGATATTGGACATATTCTAAAATGATCAGCATGACACGATGAAAATTATTTTGATACTACATTAAACATGGCTGCCACGACCATCTTTGTTTATATAGAGTTATATAGTAAAAACTTATAGCGACTACTCGTCTGAAACTGCATACAGATTTTCATGAAACTTCACAGGAATGCTGATCTAGCTATCAGTCATTGACCTCTTGTTCTTATTCCAATAACTTTCAGCCTTAAACTGACCCTGTGTCAAGGTCAGTGGTCTCTTAAATACATTTACTGTCTCCAAATTTCACCAGAAAAAAAATAAGAATGCTACCCTACTGAATGCTGACAACAGTGCTTGACCTCGTGAACTATTATTATAAATCCTCGATTTTGTCAAGATGAAGATCGCTTGAAACATGTATGTTGGACACGTCACTTAAGGCGAGACATCATGTTGCGCGCAACTCTTGTTTTAAATAATCTCTTCCTTACTGCCAGAAAATTTCTTTTCAATCAAAAATCAAAAAAACACTAATCCTACTTTAACAGTTTTTAAAAGCTATATTCAAATACTATTTGAAGTTGAGAAATGGATAGCCTGCAAGAACATGAACAGACATTTTTGAAAAGCAATGGGAAAAATACATGATTTTATTATTAAAAAAAATAAAATCACACAAAAAAAACAAAACATGGTGGACCAGATTTCAACAAAATACCTTAGTTGGACTTGATGATGAGTCCAATATCTGTTATTTTTTTATGTATATTAAGATTCCCACTTTGTATATAAGTTCTCCATTGACTCCATTATTGCACACTATTTTTTCTCCCTTTTCTAATGTCACTTTATATGATTTTCATTGAGTTTCTATGTTAAAGATAAAAAGCTATTCCAACATGACATGCTTCTAAAATTGTAACAGATAACTGTTGTAAAACTGAACATTAATGCTATTCATGTTCTCTCCCCTGTATACAGGGCAATATAATATCTCACTTTATCTCCATCGCTAGACATGATTACGGAAATATACTTTCTGATTCTTATATAAGTGAACTAGATGTAACATTGATGTGTAATAGAGAAGACATTTGATATTACTCATGGTGTACGTTTAACATGGAACATTGACTATATATAGGGCAATATAATATCTCGCTTTATCTCCATCGCTAGACATGATTACGGAAATATACTTTCTGATTCTTATATTAAGTGAACTACATGTAACATTGATGTGTAATAGGGGACATTTGATGTTATTCATGGAATATGTTTGACATGGATCATTGACTAGCTTCAGATGAGTTCTCATTAAATAAAACCTGTATAACATATTGTTGTAATTGCTCCACTACTCATAGATGATTGGAATTGAAACAAACGCCCAGTATAAAATACTGAACATACAAAAATCTGATGACAGACCATGTCGGCCATTTAAGAGTCAGTAGTGCTTTTAAATCTTACATTGAATATTATAAAAGTTATTAAGCAGGACACAGGCTGCAAGTTACCGCCAATAAAATGGAAAGTTTCATGCAAAACTGTTCAGTACAGATTATTTGAGCTTGGAACAATTACAAATTTCTTCATTATTTGATGATTGTATCCAAGTCAATCCCTAACTTGCCATGTCAAAAAGAGTTTTTGTGTAATTTCTAAAAGATGATGCAGCCTTTTCCATGAAACATTTTATGGGATCACTTCGTCCGTCGTGCGTCTGTCTGTTTGTCTGTCCGTCTGTTAGCAATTTTATGAGATCGACATCTCCTCTGAAACCGCTTGAAGGATTTTGATGGAACTTCATCACAATATTACTTGGGAGGGCCCCTCTCAGATTTATGTTTTTCATGGTCGCCAGTCATCCAAGATGACTGCCATGGCTAAAACTAGGTCAAATTTAAGGAATTTTCAAACGAAATCTCCTCCGAAACCACTTATTCCATTATTGTGAAATACCATAAACATGTTCCTTGGGTTGGCCTCTATCAAGTTTGTGTTTTTCGTTATCGTCGAATAATCAAAATGGCCGCCATGGCAACTCGAAGGTTACATAAAGTTATATAGGAAAAGGCTAAAAATGACATCTTCTTTGAAACCGCTTGAAGGATTTTGATGAAACTTCATTACAATGATCTTTAGGATAGTCCCCCTCAGATATGTGATATTTACGGCCGCCAGTCATCCAAGATGGCCACCATGGCTAAAATTAGGTCAAATTTAAGGAAATTTCAAACGACATCTCCGAAACCACTTATTCCATTCTTGTGAAATATCATAAACATGTTCCTTGGGTTGGCCTCTATCAAGTTTGTGTTTTTTGTTATCGTCGGGTAATCAAAATGGCCGCCACAGCGACCGAAAGTTTACATAGTGTTATAAAGGAAAAGTCTAAAAATGACATCTTCTTTGAAACCGCTTGAAGGATTTTTATGAAACTTAAGCACAATGATATTTGGGATAGTCCCTCTCAGATTTGTCCTTTTCGCGGCTACCAGTCATCCAAGATGGCCGCCATGGCTAAAACTAGGTCAAATTTAAGTAAATTATAAACGACATCTCTGAAACCACTGATTCCATTCTACTGAAATATCATATACATGTTCCTTGGGTTGGGCTCTATTAAGTTTGTGTTTTTCGTTATCGTCGAATAATCAAAGTGGCTGCCACGGCGACCCAAATTTACATAGAGTTATATAGGAAAACATTAAAAAAAGACATCTTCTCTGAAACTGCTTGAAGGATTTTGATGAAACTTAGATCACAATGATCTTTGGGATAGTCTCTCTCAGATTTGTGTTTTTTGTGACTACCAGTCATCCAAGATGGCCACCATGGTTAAAACTACGTCAAATTTAAGGAATTTTTCAGACGACATCTTCGACGAAACTACTTATTCCATTATTGTGAACTACTGTAAAACTTGTTCCTTGGGTTGGCCTCTATCAAGTGTATGTTTTTCGTTATCGTCGAATAATCAAAATGGCCGCCATGGCAACTCAAAGTTTACATAGAGTTATAAAAAATGACATCTTCTTCAGAACCGCTTGAAGGATTTTGACGAAACTTCATTACAATGATCTTTAGGATAGTTCCTCTCAGATTTATGTTTTTTTCGCAGCCGCCAGTCATCCAAGATGGCCACCATGGCTATAATTAGGTAAAATTTAAGGAAATTTCAAATGACATCTTCTTCGAAACCACTTATTCCATTCTTGTAAAATATCATAAACGTGTTTCTTGGGTTGCCTCTCTATCAAGTTTGTGTTTTTCGTTATTGTCGAATAATCAAAATGGCCGCCACAGCGACCCAAAGTTTACATAGAATTATATAGACAAACATTAAAACCATGGCTAAAACTAGGTCAAATTTAAGGAAATTTCAAACGACATCTCCTCCAAAACCTATTATTCCATTCTTGTGAAATATCATGTACATGTTCCTTAGATTGGCCTCTATCAAGTTTGTGTTTTTCTTTATCGTAAAATAATCAAAATGGCCACCACGGCGACCCAAAGTTTACATAGAGTTATATAGGAAAAGGTTAAAAATGACATCTTCTCTGAAACCTCCCTGAATTATTTTGATGAAACTTAATCACCATGATATTTGGGATAGTCCCTTTCAGTTTTTGTTTTTCGCGGCCGCCAGTCATCCAATATGGCCGCCATGTATAAAACTAGGTCAAATTTAAGGAAATTTCAAACGACATCTCCGAAACCACTTATTTCATTCTTGTGAAATATCATAAACATGTTCCTTGGGTTGGCGTCTATCAAGTTTGTGTTTTTCGTTATCATCGAATAATCAAAATGTCCACCACGGCGGTACAAAGTTTACATCGAGTTATATAGGAAAAGGCTAAATATCTCATCTTTTTTGAAACCGCTTCAACGATTTTGATAAAACTTCATTACAATGATCTGTAGGATAGTCCCCCTCAGAATGTGTTTTTCCCGGCTGCCAGTCATCCAAGATGGCCGCCATGGCTAAAATTAGGTCAAATTTAAGGAAATTTCAAAAACATCTCTGTGAAACCACTTATTCCATTCTTGTGAAATATCATAAACATGTTCCTTGGGTTAGCCTCTATCAAGTTTGTGTTTTTTCGTTATTGTCGAATAATCAAAATGGCCGCCACAGCGACTAAAAGTTTACATAGAGTTATATAGGAAAACGTTAAAAATGACATCTTCTCTGAAACCGCTTAAAGGATTTTGATGAAACTTAATCGGAATGATCTTGGTTAGTCCCCCTCAGATTTGTGTTTTTAGTCATCCATGATGGGCATGATGGATATTTATCAAACGACATATTACCACTTATTGCATTCTAGTTAAATATCATATAGAAGTTCCTGTTGTTGGCTTCCATCGATAAAGTGTGTGTTTTTCGTTGTCAAATATTCAAAATTGCCGCCACGATAACCCAAAGTTTACATAGAGTTTAATATAGGAAACATGTTTCTTGGGTTGGCCTCTATCATGTTACGTTTTTAAATCACATCATACCAGTAGAGCGTTTTTACAGGCCCACTTGGGCCTCTTGTTCTGAAATTGCACCTGAAATGTTACAATACTTTTTCAGTCTTGCAGCGTTGGACCTTGACAAATTTGATGAAGAGGAGGCTGAATTCAATGAGAACCAGCCACGTGCATATCGTCTTCTAGTCGCCACATACCTAGCCCTTGTGTCAAGGTCTGAGCTTGTCTGCTACTTCCTGATGATCCTGAACCACATCCTGTCTGCCAGTGTACTGTCGCTGGCACTGCCGATGTTGGTGTTCCTCTGGGGTATGCTGTCAGTACCTCGACCCACAAAGACTTTCTGGATCACCGTTATAACCTACACTGAGGTACGACTAATTGGCTTGTTGTCTAGTTGTACCTTCATATGTCCAGAACATGTTAACTGTAGCAAGTTGCAACATATTTATGATTCCGAAAATATGTGTTGGTCTGACATCTGTAGAGTCACTGAAGGACAAAACATCTGTTTATATCTATAGCAATATGAAAAATATCAACTGTCAAACTTCAGATAATCATCAACTAAGTGCCAACTAATAAGCTCTACCAGCTGATATGCTCTGCCAACTGATAGGCTCTGTCAGCTGATTGGCTCCAATAACTGATAGGCTCTGCCAGCTGATAGTCTCTGCCAATTTTTATAAGCTCTGCCAGCTGATAGCATTATCAGCTGATAGACTCTGCCAACTGATAGACTATGCCAACTGATAGGCTCTACCAGCTGATAGGCTCTGCCAACTGATAGGCTCTGTCAGCTGATTGGCTTTGCCAACTGATAGGCTCTGCCAGGCGCTCTGCCATCAGTTAGATTCTGCCAACTGAAAAGCTCCACCAGCTGATAAGCTTTGCCAACTGATAGGCTCTGCCAACTGATAGGCTATGCCACCTGATAGGCTCTGCCAGCTGATAGGCTTCACCAGATGATAGGCTCTGCCAACTGATCAGCTCTGCTAGCTGACAGGCTCTGCCAACTGATGGACTCTGCCAACTGATAGGCTCTGCCATCAAATGATAGGCTACGCCAGCTGATATGTTATGCCAGCTGATAGGCTCTGCCGACTGACCTGCATTGTCAATAGACTCTGCAAACTGATAGGCTCTGCCACCTGAAAGGCTCTGCCCACTGATAGCTCTGCCATTTGATAGGCTGTGCCAACTGATTGGCTCCACCAGCATATAGGATCTGCCAGGTGATAGATTCTACCAACTGATAGGCGCTGCCAAGTGATAGGCTCAGCCAGATTATAGGCTCTGTCAGCTGATAGGCTTTGCCATCTGATAGGCTTCACCAGCTTATAGGCTCTGTTAGCTGACAGGCTCTGCCAGCTTTTAGGCTCTGTCAACTGATAAGCTCTGTCAACTGATAGACTCTGTCAACTGATAGGCTGTGTCAACTGATAGTTGACAATATGCTCTGCCAACTGATGGACTCTGTCAACTGATAAGCTCTGCCAACCAAATGCTATTGATATGCTTCGCCAGCTGACCTGCACTGTCAGTGGGCTCTGTCTCTGTTAGCTTATAGGCTCTGTTAGCTGTTAGGCTCTGCCAGCTGATAGGTTCTGCCACCTGATAGGCTCTGCCACCTGATAAGCTTTGACACCTGATAGGCTCTGTTAGCTGATAGGCTCTGTTAGCTGATAGGCTCTGCCAGCTAATAGGCTCTGCCAGCTGATAGACTCCACCAACAGATAGGCCCTGCCAGCTGATAAGCTCTGCCAACTGATAGGCTCTGCCAGCTGATAGGCTCTGCCAACTGATAGGTTCTGCCAATTGATAGGATCTGCCAACCGATTGGCTTCACCAGCTTATAGGCTCAGGTGATAGGTTCTACCAACTGATAGGCACTGCCAAGTGATAGCTCATCCAGCTTATAGGCTCTGTCAGTTGATAGGCTTTGCCACCTGATAGGCTTCACCAGCTTATAGGCTCTGTCAGTTGATAGGCTTTGCCACCTGATAGGCTTCACCAGCTTATAGGCTCTGTCAGCTGATAGGCTCTGCCAACTGATAGGCTTCACCAGCTTAAAGGCTGTGTCAGCTGATAGGCTTTGCTAACTGATAGGCTTCACCAACTTATAGGCTCTTCCAGCTGATAGGCTTGGTTAATTGATAGGCTCTGCCAGCTGATAGGCTCTGTCAGCTGATGTGCTCTGCCAGCTGATAGGCTCTGTCAGCTGATAGGCTCTGTCAGCTGATAGGCTTTTTGCCTACTGATTCGCTCTGCCAACTAATAGGCTCTGTCGACTGATAGTCTCTGTCAACTGATCGGCTCTGTCAACTGATATACTCTGTCAACTGATAGACTCTGCCAGCGGAGCGGCTCTGTCGACTGATGTATAAATTCTATATATTTCCTGTATAAATTCTATATATTTCAGGCTGTGGTAGTTGTGAAGTATTTATTTCAATTTGGGTTCTTCCCATGGAATGACAAAGTAGCAGACATGGACCCATTCTGGCCACCTAGGATTATTGGGATCGAGCAGAAGAGTAATTTTGCCGTTATGGACCTTGTGTTACTTCTAGCACTGTTTATTCATAGATCTATTCTAAAGGTAAGTCTCTGTATAACTGGTTGGCTCTGCAGAATGTGCAGCACAAATGATGCCAGGAAGCTGTAGATTGTCCTGAAGTATTTACTAATGATTTTAATAACTGGTTTCTTTTGTGCGTTGTGCTTTCTGGCTTCATCAGACTGTTTAAATAATTGGCAAAAGATAACACATTTTTGTCAAATTTTAATGAGTATTTCAGCTTGTCTGTGTAGTGAAGGTAACGAGTCAGTAGCTGGACTGCTTCTTGTAAGATGCTGATTTGTGTGGGGTGTTGATTTGTGTGGGGTGGATTTTCTGTCCTAAGAAGTCTTACATCTTTCAGAGATACGGTTTGTGGAAGGATGCTGAAGAACAGTCAAATGAACCGAAGGAGGAACCATCACATGCTTCTATTGAGGTATATTATTTTACTTCCTGTAACATTGTAAAAAATACAATTATTGACCTACTGTAGTGTCATTAATATTTGCTACCCAAGACATGATGTAACCCAAGGACCACACCCATGTTTGACATTACTTGCCTGTAACCCGAGGACAACTCCCAAGTGTGACATTACTTGTCTGTAACCCGAGGACAAGTTCCAAGTGTGACATTACTTGTCTGTAACCCGAGGACCACTCCCAAGTGTGACATTACTTGTCTGTAACCCGAGGACAAGTTCCAAGTGTGACATTACTTGTCTGTAACCCGAGGACCACTCCCGAGTGTGACATTACTTGTCTGTAAATCGAGGACCACTCCCGAGTGTGACATTACTTGTCTGTAACCTGAGGACCACTCCCAAGTGTGACATTACTTGTCTGTATCCCGAGGACCATTCCCAAGTGTGACATTACTTGTCTGTAACCCGAGGACCACTCCCGAGTGTGACATTACTTGTCTTAACCCAAGGACCACTCCCGAGTCTGACATTACTTGTCTGTAAATCGAGGACCACTCCCGAGTGTGACATTACTTGTCTGTAACCTGAGGACCACTCACAAGTGTGACATTACTTGTCTGTAACCCGAGGACCACTCCCAAGTGTGACATTACTTGTCTATAACCCGAGGACCACTCCCAAGTGTGACATTACTTGTCTGTAACCCGAGGACCACTCTCAAGTGTGACATTACTTGTCTGTAACCCGAGGACCACTCCCAAGCACGACATACTTGTCTATAACCCGAGGACCACTCCCAAGTTTGACATTACTTGTCTGTAACCCGAGGACCACTCCCAAGTGTGACATTACTTGTCTGTAAACCGAGGACCACTCCCAAGCATGACATTACTTGTCTGTAACCCGAGGACCACTCCCAAGCACGACATTACTTGTCTGTAATCCGAGGACAACTCCTAAATGCGACATTAGTTGTCTGTAAACCGAGGACCACTCCCAAGCACGACATACTTGTCTATAACCCGAGGACCACTCCCAAGCGTGACATTACTTGTCTGTAACCTGAGGACCACTCCCAAGTGTGACATTACTTGTCTGTAATCCGAGAACAACTCCTAAATGCGACATTAGTTGTCTGTAAACCGAGGACCACTCCCAAGCACGACATACTTGTCTATAACCCGAGGACCAGTCCCAAGTGTGACATTACTTGTCTGTAACCCGAGGACCACTCTCAAGTGTGACATTACTTGTCTGTAACCCGAGGACCACTCCCAAGCACGACATACTTGTCTATAACCCGAGGACCACTCCCAAGTTTGACATTACTTGTCTGTAACCCGAGGACCACTCCCAAGTGTGACATTACTTGTCTGTAAACCAAGACCACTCCCAAGCATGACATTACTTGTCTGTAACCCGAGGACCACTCCCAAGCACGACATTACTTGTCTGTAATCCGAGGACAACTCCTAAATGCGACATTAGTTGTCTGTAAACCGAGGACCACTCCCAAGCACGACATACTTGTCTATAACCCGAGGACCACTCCCAGGCGTGACATTACTTGTCTGTAACCTGAGGACCACTCCCAAGTGTGACATTACTTGTCTGTAATCCGAGGACAACTCCTAAATGCGACATTAGTTGTCTGTAAACCGAGGACCACTCCCAAGCACGACATACTTGTCTATAACCCGAGGACCACTCCCAAGTGTGACATTACTTGTCTGTAACCTGAGGACCACTCCCAAGTGTGACATTACTTGTCTGTAACCCGAGGACCACTCCCAAGCATGACATTACTTGTCTGTAACCCGAGGACAACTCCCAAGTGCCACATTACTTGTCTTTAACCCAAGGACCACTCCCAAGTGCGACATTACTTGTCCGTAACCCGAGGACCACTCCTAAGTATGACATTACTTGTCTGTAACCCAAGGACCATTCCCAAGTTTGACATTACTTGTAGAGGACAGCAAATACCTGTGTCACACCAGCGAGTGGTCCTTATTAATATTTTGTACTGAGCAACAACAATATAGCACTGTAGTCTTAATTACTCTGTTAAAGAAACATTTTTGATGAAATGGGTGAGTGTTATCATGGGACATGCATTTCCTAAAATTGCCGAGCATGTTTGTCACCATTGTAAATTCATTGTCGTTCAGACCAAGTTTAAACATTCAGACAGCTGTTTTTCCTCAAGATAATAAGTTTTCCTTAAAGGAGAAGATTAAACTCTACAATGATATCAAATTTATAAACTTTAATTATCGATTATAATGATTATCTGAATCCTTTTATTCGATAATCGCATTTAAATCTATCAACTTTGCAACTTGTAGTTCTCTTAATACTTTGATTCATTAATGATTCGGTAAAAAATGGAGAAGGGTGTCGGCTTCACAGCAGGGCGGATCTGTGACCACGCCGAAGCTGAAGGGAATCAGTCCCAGTTAAAAGGCTTGAACGTTAGGTAGTTGCGAGTCCGCAGGATATCGGATGATTCGGGTAGTGGCCGATCAGTTCTTCAAGTTAATCATCGCCATCATTACACTCTGTAAAGACTGTATATTGTAATTGTGGTCATATTGCTGGTCACGCCTGGGCGCCAACATCTCAGTCAGTGTTTCCCGGTCCTCTATTATCCTTTTAGTTTGCTTCTTAAAGCGAATGAAGCTTTGCTTGCTTTCAACTGTAATTGTTCTGCAGCTTGCCTGAAATCTCCTGTGTAGTTTAATTTGATGCCAGGATATTGCAATGTTTCTATTAAATTGTTTCTTTCGCTAAAGTGCTTTAAGTATTTTTCTTTAAGCGTTCTTTTATTAAAGATCATTTCATGTTAATGTTAACTTGAAGTTTCCACTTTATGCAATATTCAGACAATGCGTCTATACTGTGTTGGAGACCATTTGGGGATTCGGAAAGTAAGAGTAGATCATCTGGTAAAGCAAGCAGTTGAAATTAATCTCATCGAATTGTATAGCATCAGTGAATCTGGAATCAAAAGTATCAGTAATATCATTATGTAAATATTAAAGAGTAGTGGGCTTAATTGGTCGCCCTGTTTCTCTCCTCCCTTTGCTTCTGTTCGATACCCATTGATTGATGATGTTCGTTTAATTCTAAATTTTGTGAGTATGTATAACATTTAAACTAGCCTCAAGGGCAAATTCAACTTACTGCAAATACTTTAACAATGGATGGGAATGCTCATTCGTCCTGCATTGCAAGTTCAACCATGCCGGTGAAAATTGTGGAGGGAATCATAGGTCGTATTTCCCCATCTCCTCCGAGTTGAATCAGATATGTAGGGAGTATTTTTGTGGAGGTGAACATCTATGGTATGTGTTCACATGGCAGTTCGTCCTGCATTGTAAGTTCAACCTTGCCGGTGAAAATTGTGGAGGGAATCATAGGTCGGGGAGACTGATATGTTATTTGGGGATTGCCACCTGGCCTCCTTACCTGATATTGTAACATAAGTATACAAATTTATTACGCGGCATTGAGAAAGTACATATACATAGTAATATAGTGGTATGTTAGTATATGACAATTATTAATTAGTTGATTCAATACCGGGACATATATATGGTCTCCTTGACGCTAATTAATGAACGTATCTCAATATGACTGGCTTGAGTTCATGAGTTTGGGAGGTGGCTAGAATCGTGAAATGTTTACGTGTAGCAAGAGGTTAATGCTTTTATAATGTAATTTTGTAGTTATAAAATGATGCATGCTGCCAAAGATTGATTGTTAATATGTTTTTCGTGTGCATTTTTTATTAGTATGATTCTCTATAGAAGAGATGTCAATTCTATATGTTAAGGCAGTTTAGAACGTACCAGACTCGGTGGAAAGTTCTTGTTCACGCATTGATGGACTTTAGAATGTAGTAAATTAAAGTATACGTACAACCTACTGAGTGTTTGTGTTGTATCCCTACAACATGCTACCAAGCTGCAGGGTGAAGGTTACCAAGGTTAATAATAATGTGTGTGGTGTGTGTTTATTGTGGGGTTTACATCTGGGTAACGATGGAACCCCCTCCACCTTTATGTATAGAGGGGAGGCCCATTTCAGCCAACTATCGTGCACTGGCTTCTGTGGGGGAGAGGGTAATACAGGTGGTCCCCAATGGCTGTCCACGGTAGTCTGGTAAGTATCGGGACTTGACACTAAGTTATTAAACATTGGTCGCTGGTTAGCCAATAATGAGTACATGTATGTCTCGGTTGTCTCCCCGGGCCTCAACAAACATGGTAATTTATAATACATAAACCCTGTAGCCAAACTAAATGCCACTACAGTGTTGGAAGTTACATATGCTTACGGTGCATGGTGTATGGTGTAAAATAAAAAATGTTATTTAAAGGAAATTAGTTGTTATTACAGGGTGTTGCATTCCTCGTTGAAGAATGTCTGTACAGAGGGATCACACTTTGTTCATCTGTGGTCACGCATACACACAGTTGTATATTATTTAAAGTAGTTTTTATCGATCTAAGCTCATGGCTATTCCATTAAAACATACATGGGACCCCAGGAAGGCACTTTTGAAATTGACCACCCACCCATAGATGCAAAATTGAGTTTGCAAGACCCACCTATAGAATTTAAGTTGGCTAAAACACACCCACCCCTAAAACACACCCACCCATAGATTTTATTTAATTATTTATATTGAACTATATAAAACATGACAATGCTGGAAGAACTTAAGTGGTTCTAGCCCCAGTCAGCAAATTGGGAAAAGTCCTAGGCCGGCAGATTTTGGTGAAAAGAAGTACGAGATTGTCAAAATTGGGAAAAAAAAGAGCATGATTTTCTTAAGGGAATGTTTTTAAAGAGAAAACTTTTATTAAAATGTATGCTTTAGGTATAATATCAATCAGGTATTGAATTTAGCAATGATTTTAACATACAACATACAAAGTGACTTTCTCAAAACAAAAACAAAATATTTTTTTACATTGGGAATGTTTTTACCCAGGATTGGAAAAATATGATTTTTTTTTGCAATTGGGAAGTGGCTGAATTTCAGCCCCACTTAAATAGGTAAAAAAAAACTGTGATAAAGTTTTATTTTCCTTTATTTTCCTTTTATTTATCCATTGCATCATATAACAAAAACAATATTATTTTCTTTTACAGTTTTATGATCGCGCCGCGTATCACGTCAAAAACCGTACTGGGTCCCGCAAATTAAACCATCCAAAACAGGTGCACGTTCCCGGTGTTATTTATCAGCTTGCATTTGTGAATAAACATTCATCGTTAAGCATTTTGTATGATACAGACTTGCTAAAATAGAAAAAGATTATACAGCAATTCATCGAAAAATAAGAATATGAAAAGGAAATCATCGTTCAAACTATTAATATTCGAGTGATCTTTCTTCTTCTGTCCTAGGTGACAAATTTGCGTGACCACTCAATGTCAATATGAAAGCTGTAATGCGATTGGTTTAAATCATGCAATCAACCAATGAAATGCACTTTCAAATTGATGAACTTAATCAAGGAAGAAATTTTTTGATTTTCAACACATATGTTAAACACAATAAAACACGACTTCTGGTTGGATTTTAGTTTGAAAAGTCTGATTGTCCGGGCGTCGTTTGAGGCCATTTTTACGGCGATGTGTGGAAATATCACGATCCCGAAAATTACATCCATGCACAGATGCAAAATTCGTTTTAAACCACCCAGGCATAGAACCACATTCCGGAAAATAGGGTTTACCCATAGATTTTTATTGAATTGCCGTCCTGGGGTCCCGGGTATGTTTTAATGGAATAGCCCTTACACTCATTCTCAGTCAATAAACGTAAAGTTGAAGGTTGGCATGCTTAACTCGTGAAAAATAATGATATCATCTTAAAGAACTGTGATTGGCCTTTCTCACTGTATTTTTAAAAATGGGAAATTCATGGAAGTAGTTTCGATGCAAATATATCAAATAGGTCAACTTTGGAAAACGATTGCATAAAAAGTAGTGCAAAGGCATAAAATGTCACTATGTTACAATAAAGCTTAGTTTACAAACTTTCCAGTCAGACTTAACTGTGCAGGTTAGCGCTAAGAAGCGCATGATAGATGTTCATGGCACATATTCATAAATGTTCAATAGAATTACATAGCAGCTGCGCTAGAAATTGCATCCTTGATACTACGCCTGTATGTCAAATTTTGACAACACGTTCATACACTAAATAACTTTGTTATCTTAAGTTCGGCTTTAAAAAATTAAAAATTATTTTGATTCTACATTATGGTTTTATTCAGATTGTTTGTGAAAAATCAATGTCTTTCCTTTGAGCGTGAACAATTTTTATTGATTAAGTGAGTGAGTTTGAACAATTGTCACGTCATAACGTCACAACTTTTATTGATGCCAGAGGTACTGATCTAGAAGTGTAACAATATGATCTACTTCCCTGTATGTTACATTGATGTAACAGATACAGCTATTGTTGTCATCACTTGATCGTCGTCTCCACTGAGTTGAAGTTTGTATGTAAGCTTGTATCTCCGAAACTACGGCACATAATGGATTAAAATTTCACACATGTATTCAACATCATTACACAACATCATACACCCAGGTTCTATAACTCCTGCTTTTATTTTAACAAAATTATGGCCCCTTTTCTACTTAGAATATTTGGTTAAAGTTTGTATGTTAGCTTGTTGGTTCAAGTTTGTATGTAAGATTGTATTTCCGAAACTACATAATGGATTGAAACTTCACACGTGTATTCGACAACATCATAGAGCCAGGTTTAATACAAAGTTGTGGCCCCTTGTATACTTAGAATATTTAGGTTAAAGATGTATGTAAGCTTGTATCTCCAAAACTACTTTATGGCTTGAAACTTTTACACATGTACTAGGCATTATTAGACAACATCATACAACCAGGATCTATAACTTATGTTTTTTTTAACAAACTTATGGCGCCTTTTATACTTACAAAATTTGGTTAACAAGTGCAATTGTTCTGATCTGTAATTAAGCAAAATTATACTCTTCAACATAGTTTCCCAATATTAGCAAGGCCTTGAAAGTGGAGCGTCTGCACCGAAAGGCAGTGCTTCTTGTTTATATGATTCATAACGTATATAATTACAGTGAGGTTAAATAGTTCTTAGTCCCCTGCTGGTGAAACTAGAGGATTGCACTTTTTCCAGATTTTTTCTTCAGATAGTAGTGAAACTTCACAGGAACATTCTTTATGATATCTAGTTGCTAAATTGATTTTATATTGACATATAAGGAAAGAGTTTGTTTGGCTTTTCGTGTACGTTTATGGGAACTGTCATAATTATGATGTGTAGGTGATTCTGGCTAAAATAAAATTCCCTAAAAAGGTAAGAACGGTCATGTATAATATATCTAACATACATTTGTACATCAGGCATCCGGTGCAAATGGAGATGTTGAGAGAGATGAAGATTTCCGTCGAACATCCAGTGTTGCAGTTGAACCCTCAATAAATCCAGACTCCTTAAATGATAGCAATATCGAACAGACAGAGGAGGAGCAAGAGAAGGAAAAGAAGAAGAAGAAGTCCCTGTATGTATCAGCTGACCCCTATAACTATTGAAATTCCCAGTTAAATCTCATTTTCAGAGTGAAATATTGGTCAGTTACCATTAGTAACACAATTAGTAATAAAAACAATTCATAGGAATCAGAACTTTTTTGTCCTTTGGAGTAGAATGTTTAAATTTCGTATAAAACCTCCTGGTCATTGTCCGTCTTAATGCCAATAACTTCCAGCCCTCCAACTGACCCTTTGTCCGAGTCAAGGTCACTTAAATACATGTACCGTCACCAAATTTTAACGCAAATATTGTTGGTACATGTATTTAAGTGACCTCGACTCCGACCCAGAGTCAGTTGGAGGCCTGGATTTTGAGTTTACAAATGCTTTAAAAATGCTAAATATGATTTAGAAATTTATGATTAAACCTCTCTGATAGAATAATGATTTGAAAAAGGGCCATGTTAGAGTTTTTATACTCAAACCTGGCCTTTCATGCATCACAAGCATATACCAGCATTAATTAGTCTCCCACCGGTCCCAGGGGGACTATAGGTTTGCACCCTGTCCTTCTGTCCATCCTTCCGTCCGTCCTTCCGAATGCTTGTTCGGGGCATATTTTCAATACTACAAGACCCTGAGATACCAAACTTGGTATGTAGATACATCTTCGGATAGCGGTGTGTCGTGTACCAAAATAAGATTACTGTGACCTCTGTCATAGAAAATGCTTGTACAGACTGTATTTTCAATACTATAACACTTAGAGATACCAAACTTGGTATGTGAATACATCTTGGGATAGCGGTGTGTCGCATACCAAAATAAGGTCATTGTGACCTTGACCTGTGACCTCTGTCATAGAAAATGTGTAGAAAATGCTTGTCCGGACCGTATTTTCAATACTATAACACTTAGAGATACCAAACTTGGTATATGGATACATCTTGAGATAGCGGTGTGTCGTGTACCAAAATAAGGTCATTGTCACCTTCACCTTGACCTGTGACCTCTGTCATAGAAAATGCTTGTCTGGACTGTATTTTCAATACTAGAACACTTAGAGATACCAAACTTGGTATGTGGATACATCTTGGGATAGTGGTTTGTCACGTACCAAAATAAGGTCACCTTGACCTTGACCTCTGTCATAGAAAATGCTTGTCCGGACTGTATTTTCAATACTATAACACTTAAGAGATAACAAACTTGGTATGTGAATACATCTTGGGATAGCAGTGTGTTGCGTACCAAAATAAGGTCATTGTGACCTTGACTTGTGACCTCTGTCATAGAAAATGCTTGTCCGGACCGTATTTTCAATACTATAACACTTAGAGATACCAAACTTGGTATGTGAATACATCTTGGGATAGCGGTGTCGCATACCAAAATAAGATCACTGTGACCTTGACCTGTGACCTCCATCATAGAAAATGCTTGTCCGGACCGTATTTTCAATAATATAACACTTAGATATACCAAACTTGATATGTGAATACATCTTGGGATAGAGGTGTGTCGCGTACCAAAATAAGGTCATTGTGACCTTGACCTTGATCTTTGACCTCATCATAGGAAATGTCTGGAAATGCTTGTCTGGGCCGGTGGGGGACTATGGATTGCCCTGCAATTCTTGATGCTCTTGTTTGTGATGACATGTTCATGATAAAACATGATATATGCTTAAAGATGAATGGCCACCCTTTTTGTAGTATTATCAATTAACAAATTTAATTCTTAAACGTCATATGAACATTTCTTGATAGTCCCGGAGAGAAACATATTTAAATCCGCTACTAAGTTATATGTAAAAAGTATTACTTGCATGACGACCACAGCGTGACTGCACGGGGAAATGAGGTAAATCTGAATTGTATACCTGCACAACTATTGCCAGATAATTGATAAGTACATTTACCTGTGGATTAATTTACCTGTTCAAAGTTTTCTACATGTTCAAATAAAATCTTATTCTCGCTTTTCACAGATATTGCAATGTGTGAATTGTAAATATATATTGTTGCGTATTGATTTCGATTTAAATAATAAAAAACAAGTTCATAAAACAAAACATGGCCGGAGAACTTTAAATTAAAATGTCAATTTGTGAGAGCAAAAAAACAACACAGCCTCTGTGTAACATGATACTTCCCAATTATAATGGTGGATAATAGTGGACATTTTTGCCTGCCATTTTCAGTATGAAATTAACTTTTTAAAAGGACACTGTCTGTAAGTAAAGTCTATATTTACCTCCTTTTATGGAAAACTATGAAGCTACCCTTTTGAATGCAGACAAAGGTACTTGATGTTGCATAAACCCTCGATTTTATCAAGATGAAGGTCAGTTGAAACATGTTTGGTGGACACGTCACTTTAGGCTAGACACCATGTTGTGCGCAACTCTTGTTTTTCCTCCTACACATAAATTGGATAATTTTGTGGAACAATTGTAATTTTGGAACAATTGTAATTTTGTGCAACAATTGTAATTTTGTGCAACAATTGTAATTTTGGAACAATTACAATTGTAATTTTGTGCAACAATTGTAATTTTGTGCAACAATTGCTAATTTAACTTATTTAGAAGTTAGTTGTATGCTTTATTCAAATATTTTGAGCGATACATATTTACTTAACATTTGCTTACCGTTTTTCGATATAGTTTATCTTTCAGTAGAACTAATTTACCAAGTTTTTTTACTATATTTTCAGTGTGGGGGAGTTGTTCCGCCCGTTTACTGAATTCTACAGCCAGCTGACGTGTCCCGACTACAGCGCCACCACAGATGTGTACTCTTCCATGTTTATTTGTGACTTTGTCAACTTTCTCATCATTGTCTTTGGATACTCGTCCTTTGGCCCATCTGTAAGTACTTACGTGACGTTGTTCTCATGATAAACTGTTTAGAGCTCAAAATTTTGATAGAACAAACAAAAATGTTATTTTTGTTCTTAGTGCTTAAGTCAATGTTCAGGCTGACATTCCTAGATCCAGCAGGGGTTTGGAATCATAGCAGAAGTCGTATAAGAAATAATTTATAACATGTACAGCAATATAACAGCTGCTGTATCAAAGTACAGATCCAAACTGACATTAAATCCGTATTATTACTGCGTTAAATAGATATTTAAATATATAATGTTAAAATAAATATGTACATTTCAGCAAACAGCAGGTGGGGGAGATGTCTCTTCATATCTGTCGGAGGACAGGGTAAGATACTTTGCTTTGCTCTTCAAAAGGCATGCTTTATGTAATAATTTGATGAGCTGCAGATAGCGTGTGTGATTTAAAGATTTTATGCGCTTCAGAAACATTGCATGGTGATTTATAGATGTAAAAGCTCCATGTGGTAATTTTTAAATTTGATGAGCATCTGGATGCGCGATTTAAAGATTTATTGGCTCTAGATTGAGCTGGGACGATGTAACAAATACTTGGTTATGTGTGGCTGGCACCCAGTCTGTAACAAATATTTGATTATGTGTGGCTGACACCCAGTCTGTAACAAATACTTGGTTATGTGTAGCTGGCACCCAGTCTGTAACAAATACTTGGTTATGTGTGGCTGGCACCCAGTCTGTAACAAATACTTGGTTATGTGTGGCTGGCACCCAGTCTGTAACATATACTTGGTTATGTGTGGCTGGCACCCAGTCTGTAACAAATACTTGGTTATGTGTGGCTGGCACCCAGTCTGTGTAACAAATACTTGCTTATGTGTGGCTGGCATCCAGTCTGTGTAACAAATACTTGGTTATGTGTTGCTGGCATCCATTCTGTATAACAAATATGTGGTTATGTGTTGCTGGCATCCAGTCTGTGTATCAAATACTTGGTTAAGTGGCTGGCACCCAATCTGTGTAACAAATACTTGGTATGTGTTGCTGGCATCCAGTCTTTTTAACAAATGCTTGGTTATGTGTGGCTGGCACCCAGTCTGTCTAACAAATACTTGGTTATATGCAGCTGGCACAAAGTCTGTGTAACAAATACTTGGTTATGTGCAGCTGGCACAAAGTCTGTGTAACAAATACTTGTTTATGTGTGGCTGGCACCCAGTCTGTGTCACCAATACTTGGTTATATATGGCTGGCATCCAGTCTATGCTTCAAATATTCTGTTATGTGTGGCTGGAACCCAGTCTATGTAACACATACTTGGTTATATGTGACTGGCACGCAGTCTATGTTTGAAATACTTGGTAATTGATGACTTGTTTGTGTTGCATATATATGCTGTTTTTTCTATTTTGTTTCTAATATGATTTGTTTCTTTTATGATGTAAATATTTGAATAAAACATGTTAAAACCAACCTTAAAATAATATACTAACGTAAAAATACATCTATTTGTATTTTATTCAATATTAGGTGCCTGTACTATTCCTGGTGATGCTGCTGGCCCAGTTTGTGTTGATCATCATCGACCGTGCTCTCTACCTTAGGAAAAATGTCCTTGGAAAGTTCATCTTCCAGATTCTACTAGTCATTGTCGTACACATCTGGATGTTCTTTATTTTGCCATATATGTCAGAGAAGTAAGTTCTGATGTCTGCATATGTTGTAATACCCTCCACATACATGTATATATACACGTTGCCTGAAACTTGAAATTGATGTTGCTATGTCATACTATAAAAAATAAGAGACTAGTAAACATAGTTTCTATGCTCCCGCCAAAATTGGTGGGGCTATACTGTTTTGGCCTTGTCCGTCAGTTTGTCATATTTGCTCATATTCTCAAAATGCTTTCACAAATTACTTTCATATTTTATTGTGTCACCTGCGTCACTTTGTCCGTCATCTGTCGTCGTCCATCTTCATCTGTAGTCCGTCGTCCGTCACACTTTAACCTGCAACCTAACTTTGACCGTAACTTGAAAAGTATTTGACCTATGTTCATAAAACTTCACACACATCTTCATCTTACCTCAAGGCTGGTTGTTAAACATGTCCAATAACTTCTCAAATTTCATTTTGGCAGAGTTATGCCCCTTTTCATAAAACTTTAACCTGCAACCAAACCAAGCTTAAATAAGCACACGGCAAATGACACAAGTGTTCCGTGGAACACCCTTCTGGTTTGTTGATTACTAAGGTTGTACAAAAACACTCCATTATAAATCTGATCACCTGCGACCACAAGGTCAAGGTCACACACTTGGAAGTTTTGCATTTAGGTCTGCTTTCAGTAAATTACGTGGTCCCACCTTAATTCCATCAAGCGATGGGAAAGCTTATATTAGCA
This sequence comes from Cyrtodaria siliqua, assembly GCA_037043455.1. Classification (NCBI taxonomy): domain Eukaryota; kingdom Metazoa; phylum Mollusca; class Bivalvia; order Adapedonta; family Hiatellidae; genus Cyrtodaria; species Cyrtodaria siliqua. Next base: position 72,053 of record JAWPHD010003393.1, read on the forward strand.
GGATTTTATAACGGATATTTCGACAATAAAAAATGTTTAAAACATGAAAAAAAATGTGATGACCTGTTTAAAATTACCTATTAAATTTTAATATTACAATACGCAAACTTTTTAAGCTGAAATTAAGGTAATTTTTCATACACCATCCTACCCCATTTACGCTTCTTGGAGACTGGGTTGGATGTGGTATGAAATTAATACTTGGACCTTGTAATGAAAATGTTAAAGTTATATTTTTGCTCATATTCTCAGATGCTTTCACAAACTACTTTCCTATTTTATTTATTTGTTACTAAGGCCATGTTTGTTTTCATTTCTAAGGTTGTACAACAACATTTCAACTACCATATATATATATGACAAGTACATAATTTATGTATATATAACAAACCAGCCCAGCTGGGCTTTGTCTGCCTACCATGTATATATAACAAGTACATTATTTCCAGACCGTTCATTGAGAACAAACCAGCCCAGCTGTGGTATTTCATCAAGTGTGTGTACTTTGCATTATCTGCCTACCAGATTCGCTCAGCCTACCCAACCAGGATCCTTGGAAACTTCCTCACCAAGAAATATAACTACGTCAACCTCATCTTGTTTAAAGGGTAATTGTGTTTTATTTATCAGTTTCTGAATTGTCTGTTGAATTTGCTTCTTTATCAATGTGTATTCACAGCTTCATAATTTGCACCTGGACATGAAGAGTGCAGATGAACTTCTGTAAATGGTGGAAACTTCTGTAACATGATGGGAACTTCTGTAAATGGTGGGAACTTCTGTAAATGTGGAAACTTCTGTAACATGATGGGAACTTCTGTAAATGGTTGAAACTTATGTAAATGGTGTGAACTTCTGTAAATGATGGGAACTTCTGTAAATGATAGCAACTTCTTTCAGTGTTGTGAACTTCTGTAAATGGTGGGAACTTCTGTAAATGGGTGGAACTTCTGTAAATGGTAGAAAATTCTGTAAATGGCTTGAACATCTGTAAATGGTGGGAACTTCTGTAAATGGAGGGAACTTCTGTAAGTGGTGTGAACTTGTGTAAATGTGGGAACTTGTAAATGATGGGAACTTTTGTAAATGGTGGGAACTTCTGTAAATGGTGCGAACTTGTGTAAATGTGGGAACCTGTAAATGATGGGAACTGCTGTAAGTGGTGTGAACTTCTGTAAATGGTTGGAACTTCTGTAAATGTGTGAACTTCTGTAAATGATGGGAACATCTGTAAGTGGTGGGAACTTCTGTAAATATGGGAACTTCTGTAAGTGGCGTGAACTTCTGTAAATGATGGGAACTTCTGTAAATGGTGTGAACTTCTGTAAATGGTTGTAATTTCTATAAATGGTGGAACTTCTGTAAGTGGTGTGAACTTCTGTAAATGGTGGGAACTTCTGTAAATGGTGTCTGTAAATGGTGGGAATTTCTGTAAAGGGGAACTGTGTAAATGTTATAAATCAAATGCTTAAAAAAACAATGACAGTTTGTTATAAATAAACAATGACAATTTAAGACAAGAGAGACATTTTTTGAGCATATATAGATTTTGAAAGGGTGGAAAATGCATAATAAAAGATTCAAACATTATGAATAGTCACTTTAAACAAAATGTTCTACCTTTATAGAAACAAAACATTCCCCAAGGAAGTACAATTATGTTTTTATTGTGCCCAGGTTCCTGATGATACCGTTCCTTCTGGAGTTGCGTGTCCTGATGGACTGGATGTGGACCAACACGACAATGTCAGTGGGCAGCTGGCTGCAGATGGAGGACATCTACGCAAATATATATGTACTCAAGTGTTTTAGGGTCATTGAAAAGGTAATAAATTAACATGTGTGCTGAACTTCATGGAATGTTACAGGACCATTAACGTGGTAATGGTTTTATCATTATTTTGCAGCTTTATTTTTTATACTCAATAAATATTGTGGAATCGTTTTATTTCAAGGGAGTTAAATTTTGAGATTCTTTCCAAAAAGGCAATTTCTAGGGGACGTGAATTCGCGTGTTTCTGATTTTTGAAAAAAGAGATAAGAATATAGCCTTGTGAAAAAAAGTTCAGCAGACCTTTGTTGCAATTACATCACACATTTCCTGTCGCATATTAAATTGCCCAGTTAACCATGGGTCATACACTAAACACATCCAATCGCTGGAGATTTATGACACCATGCTGTGTCCGTTCGTCTGTCTGTCTGTCAGTCACAAATGTTGTTGCCGCTACAACTCCTAAACCGCTTGTTGGTTTTCGCCGAAAATTTACAGGAAGCATTGGTATAATGTCTAGTTGTGCATATCGCATTTGTGTTTCGGTTCAATGATTTTTAGCTCTACTGATCAGAGATCAGCAGAGCTTATGCCGTGGTGCAGAAATGTTGCCCATGAAGTCTAGTTGATCCTAGCAAAAATTCATTTTGATGTGAGATCCAAGATGGCAGCAAAATCTAAAAATAGATTTTTAAAAAACATAGAGTTATCTAGTAAAAACTTGTAGCGTCTACTCCTCTGCAACTAGTCGGCGGATTTTCATGACACTTCACAGGAATGTTGCTCTTGATGTCTAATTGATCCTAGCAAAATTTCAGGTCGGCCGGAATTCAAGATGGCCACCATGGCTAAAAATAGATTTTCAAAATACAAGTTTGTAGCGACTACTTCTTGAAAACTATAAGTGATATTGATATGGGACTTTTTCTAAAATGATCAGTATGACATGATGTTGATCCTTATCAAAAATCTTGATTTGACGTTAAACATGGCCGCCAGCAGCCATCTTTGTTTACATAGAGTTATATAATGAAAACTTGTAGCGACTACTTCTCTGAAACTACTTGACGGATTTTCATGAAACTTCACAGGAATGCTGATCTAGCTATCAAAAACCTATCAGTAGAGCTTCAAGGTCATTGATCTATTGTTAATGGAGCTATAGCCCTCTGGTGTTTTCACTTTAAATTTGTTGTCGCCTCTACTCTTCCAAAATCCAATGTTGGATTGAAATTAAATATGTTCCTACGACGACCCGCTTTTTGGACTAAGTTAACACTAAAGTTTTATTTTATGTGACTGACAGGCACTACTGCAGTGCATCCATGTCTGATGTACATATTTTCTAGTTTTACTATTGCTTTTGTCTTTTCTTGTTACATAAAAACACTTTACCACTAATCTGTAGTGTTATCCAAAAATGTTCCCTGTTCGTGTTCTGTCCGTTTCTAGTATGTTCTTGTTGATCAAATATAACAAATCATGAATAATCTAATATGCAAGAAATGGTAGACTTGTTTTAGAACTGACATTTTGTATTCCCAGAACAACCCTACACCACGAGCCCAGCCAAAGAGAGCACTGATCAAGTATGGTGTTGGAGGCCTGCTGCTGTTTGTGGTGATTTTCATCATATGGTTCCCTCTGGTGATCTTCTCATTTGCCAACACCGTGTATGTTCCAAATCCACCATTGGAGTGCTCAGTATCCGTCACACTGGCAGGATATCAGGTATATTAGCAGTTGTGTTTATGTTTAAATGACCTATTAACAATAGGGCTGACTTTTGAAGGGACAATTGACTATTGCAATAGTATTGCTATTGCTGAAAGTACAATTGCAATACTATTACTATTGTATAGTAAAGCTTACACAGGAAAAACTAGCGGTAGCGGCCATACTTCTTGTTGCCTTGTGACGTATCTGTAACTACTAAAAGCGGTCCAATAAATAGTTGATAATGTCCAAATAAAACATATATTCACCTAGGTTGCTTTAATATTTATGTTAACTCAATATTTCAGCGGTGCAATAAACCATTTGAAAGTACAAGTTTTAGATTTTTACTTTGTGAGCGTTCAACAATCGCGTATCAATCGTCCCGCCTTTTAGTAGTCACCATGTGTTCGGCAATTCCCAGATTAAATTATCAATACTGCCGATCCCCCTCTAAGCCATAAATGAATTCATGCACGCACCTGCTTAGTTTTCCGAGTGTGCTGTTTTGGGAGAGGAATAAACGACTTAGCAAATGTAAAAACTCTGAATTTAGACTGAAATGAATTACTTATCACATTATTTGTTGAAATATAAATATTAACTGACTATTGAAACTAGCAATAGTTCAGCATACTATCGGCAATAGTAATCGTTAGTTCAATTTGCTATCGATGCATCGCTATTGGGACGAACACAATCGCAATACATCGATAGTTCAATGTATTGTTAAACATCTAATTAACAATGCATATTTTTTAGTTTTATCAGTTATTTCCTGTATTTTTTATCTACGTTCATTCTGTCACTTCTCATTTCAGCCTCTGTTCATGGTGTCGGGACAGCAGCAAAATATTGAAAGATACACAAGTAGCAAGTATCAGATATTGCGCAATAAATTTGACAAAGATGGGGTATGTATAAATAGGCAGCCTGGACTGAATAATTACACAATACAGAATTCGTTGTTGGGGAACTGAAAGAGCCATAATTGCCCTAGATCGGTGACCTGGTAATCATGGGCAATAAGTCTGCTGTGTCTAGTCTGACATGGGTATTTTTATACCCCCACTAAACGAAGTCCGTCCGTCTGTGGTGAGAGGATGACACCTATTGATTTTGAAGTCAGTAGGTCAAATGTCAAGGTCACCGGGACCCGATAATGAAAAACCTTGTCCATTCCATATCTCCTCTCCCCCTTGAAGCAAATTTCATGAAACTTCATAGGTGGACTGCCTGTGGGGAGATGATGACGACTATTGATTTTGAGGTCAGTAGGTCAAAGGTCAAGGTCACCAGGACCCGACCATGAAAATCCTTGTCCGCTCTGTAACTCAACTCCCCCTAAAGCAAATCTCATGAAACTTCATGGGTAGACTTGTGATGAGAGGGTTGCCCCTATTGATTTTGATTTCAGGAGGGCAAAGGTCAAGGCCACCTTTACCTGATCATGAAAATCCTATTCCACTCAATCTTTACAGATTTAACAAAGGAAAATACAATATAGCATTTTTAGCTCGACTATTCGAAGAATAAGAGAGTTTATGTAATCACGTCGGCGTCCCACATCAAGGTTTGCATGTAAGCTGCGTTTACAAGTCTATATCTCTTACATTTCTTATCCTAGCACAACCGAATTTGGCTATATAGCATTATCTTAAGGGCCGCATAAGCAATTTTGGTTCCTGTAACCAATTTACTCCCATGCAACCCAAATTATGATAGCCCATAAAATGTGTCTCCCATTTTGCATCAAATTTTGCGAGTAAGCTGTGTTTACAAGTCTATATCTCTTACATTTCTTACCCTAGCATAACCAACTTTAGCCATTAGCTTCCTTATAGCATTATCTTAAGGGCTGCTTAAGTAATTTTGGTTCCTGTAACCCCTGGGCTCCCATGGAACCCAAATTGTGATAGCCCTTAAAATGTGTCTGGTTCACATCAAATTTTGCGTGTAAGCTGTGTTTACAGGTCTATATCTCTTACATTTCTTGTCCTAGCTGAACTAAATTTGGGAATTGGTTTCTTTATAGTATGTTGTAAAGGGTTGGGTAAGTAATTTTGACCTGCAAATTCTGGGCTCCCATGGAACCCAAATTGTGATGGCCCATAAAATGTGCAATAAAGGCAGATCTAGGTTTGCATGTAAGCAAGTATATATCTATAAATTTGGTTTGAAATTTCTTATGGCATTATGCATCTTATTCATACTTCACATTTATTGGGGCATGGGCTCCCTCCTCCACCCCCGCCCCAACTCCCCCCCCCCCCCCCCCCCACCCCCCCACACCTTTTTTTTTTTCTTTTTTTTTTTACATATTTCTATGTTGTTTAAGTCAATTCTTACACATAGTTTCTTACACATATATATGTTGCCCTCTACCCCTGGAATTTCTTATAGCATTATGCATCTTATTCATACTTCACCCATATTGGGGCATGGGCTCCCTCCCATATATATATGTTGCCCCCTACCAAATTGTGATGGCCCATAAAATGTGCAATAAAGGCAGATCTAGGTTTACATGTAAGCAAGTATATATCTATATCTTGGTTTGGGATTTCTTACAGCATTATGCATCTTATTCATACTTCACCCATATTGGGGCCTGGGCTCCTTCTTCCACCCCTGCCCCCTGTCCCTCCATCCCCCACTCCACACTCTTTTTTTACATATTTCTGTGTTGTTTTAGTCAATTCTGACATATATATGTTGCCCCCTCCCCCCACCAACCCCACCGGACCATCCGCCTCTCCCCAATCCCCTCCACTTGAAACTCTATTTTTTTTTTTAACATTTCTGTGTTGTTTTAGTCAATTCTAACACATAGCTTCTTACACTAGCAATGTTGCCCACTCCCCCGCCTCTCCCCATCTCCCTCCCCCACCTCGTATCTCTTTTTTTTTTACATATATCTGTGTTGCTTTTTTCGTCCGTCCGTCCGGATTCTGTCTGTCTGTCCGTCATTCCGCTTTTCGTGTCCAGACTGTACCTTCAAAACCCCTTCATGGATTTTTGATTAACTTGGCACAAGTGATCACCATAACAAGACGATGTGTCGCGCGCAAAATCCAGGTCCGTACCTCAAAGGTCAAGGTCACACTTGAAGTTCATAGGTAAAAAACAGGTACGCAATTGCGTGTCCAGACCGTAACGTTACAACCCCTGCAGGGATTTTTAAATAACTTGGCACAAGTGATCACCATAACAAGACGATGTGTCGCGGGTAAAACCCAGGTCCGTATCTCAAAGGTCAAGATCACACTTGAAGTTCATAGGTCAAAAACAGGTACTCAGTTTCATGTCCGGACAGTAACATCACAACCGCTGCAGGGATTTTTGAATAACTTAGCACATGTGATCACCATAACAAGACGATGTGTCGCGTGCAAAACCGAGATCCGTACCTAAAAGGTCAAGGTTACACTTGAAGTTTATAGGTCAAAAACAGGTATTTCTGTGTTGTTTTGGTCAATTCTTACACATAGCTATGTTTTCATTTTATCTTCCATTATTTGGATATTAATATTTTAATTTGAACGCAATCATTTACATATAAAACAATTTAGATTAATACACAGATGAAATATCAATAAAAAAAAATGAAATGAGGCCCCGATAAAAATTACCAGATATCAGCTTCCTCCCCGATTTGCCTTTCGACCACAAACTTCTTTAAAATGACAGCAATTTTGGATTAAAAGAGATGAAAATAATAACATTTCACATATTTTTATATCGACCCGAGTTTCTATACAAGCCCCATTCCCCAACCCCACCCAACATTGTTTTAGCCTTGTTTTCTGATGGTATATACTAGCTATATAATTTATTATTCTCTGAAAAATCGAATAGTCGAGCTTCGCTGTTCTCCAACAGATCTTGTTCAATAAATCAAAGGCCATAACTCTGTCGAACTTGTCCAAGATTTCATTGATATACAGTGATTTGCACAACTAGACATCATACTGATGCTTCCTGCCAAATTTCATGGTATCTCAATAAGCCGTTTAGAAGGAGTAGCGCCGACAAGAAATTTAAAGTAAAAATGTCAAAGGGCCACAACTCCGTCAAAAATCAGTAAAAAGGAAAATGCTCAACTCAACATCATCCCAAATGAAACTAACAAATCAAACTTGTTCCAAATCTTATGGTCATATACAATCTGTGCAAGTTTGGTTAAGATTGCTCAAGAAATGTGGCCTCTCGTGTAAACAAGATGAAAAACTGCATTTTTTTGCTAATTCAGGGGCCATAACTCTGGTGTTACTGGTCCGATTTGGCCCATTATCTTAACTTGTCCGAGATCTTATGGTCATATACAATCTGTGTAAGTTTGGTTAAGATTGCTCAAGAAATGTGGCTTCTATCGTGTAAATGATGAGTAACGAGCCTAGATGCAACTGTCATTGCCGTGTTCTGGTTGAATATTTTTGGCACAGTTATGGCCCTTTTAAGGTTTTAATACACAAACTTCGTCCAGACTAATTCTCCTGATCCCCTGTCCTGATTTCAACGAATATTGGCAGGGATGCTCAGCACCAAGCCTAGTTGCGCATTTCATTGCCATGTTCCAGTTGAATGAATTTTGGCAGAGTTGTGGTCCCTCTTAGGTTTCAATACACTAACTGTACAGACTAGTTCTCCTGAACCTCCGGCCGGATTTCAACGAAACTTGGCAGAGATGATCAGTTCCAAGCCTAGTTGTGTTTTCCATCGCCATGTTTCGGTTGAATGATTTTTGAGAGTTGTGGCCCCTTATACATAAACTTTATCTTTAACCAGTAGAGCATCAACAGGCCCTCTTTTTTTAGCACTTGTTCGGCCATGAATGGCGGTCAGTTTTTAGCTGTACTAGCAGATAACAGAGATTATGCGATGGCGAGTTGTCCGTCGTCTGTGCGTTAACTTGTGTCTTGTTTACGCGATACCGACTTCATTATTAATCGGATCTTTACGAAACTTTGCCAGTGTCTCTATATCAATGAAAGCTTGGATGAATTCGAAAACCAGCCACATTGGATTAGCAGTTCCAGAGTTATGGCCCTTGTTTTGCTGAAAAATGCCATATTCAGTCTTGTTTACACTCTAGCACCTTCATTTTGTATTTGATCTTTACGTAACTTTTCCGGTATATTCATATAAATGGAAACTTGGACATCTTCGAAAACCAGCCAGATCGGATTAGTTTCACCAGAGTTATGGCCCTTGATTTGCTGAAAAATGCCATATTCTGCCTTGAGACCACTCTAGCACCTTCATTTATTATTTGATCTTTGCTAAACTTGCACAATAGATTGTTAATATCAATGAAAGCCACGACACCAGACTTATGGCCCTTGATTTAGTTCAACATGTTGTATTTTTCCTCATTAAGATAATAGGGCTTTTATTTTTCATCTGATCTTTGCCAAATTTTACCAGATTGTTAACATCAATGAAAGCTTAGACAAGTTCGAAAACCAGTCAAATCAAATTAGTAATAGCAGAGTTATGGCCCTTGATTTAGTTAAAAATGCTGTATTTTGCCTCCTTAAGACGATAGGGCCTTCCATTTGGCTCGGATTCCAACGAAAGTTTGCAGGGATGATCAGTATCAAGCCTAGTTATGCATATTGTCATCGTGTTCTGGTTGAATAATTTTGGTAGATTAATGGGCCCTTTATAAACTTTGTCTGGACTGGTTCTCCTGTACTCCTGGCTGAATTTCACTGAAATGTTGCAGGGATGATCAGTACCAAAAAAAGTATGATAATGGACCTTTGGAAACAGCCGAGCACGACACATACGAAATATTGCAGTCTCTGTTTGATTGAGACTGTTCATGAGCGGTAGTGAAATATGCTGGCTACCGCTCACGCCCTCTAGCCCCGGGTTGAGCAGAACTCAATATTCATAAAATCAACAGTACACAATTTTAACCATCCCAAAGATGGCATGCATACGGCGGTGGACATGGAGTTATATGCTTCCACATGTCGTACGGCGTATGGTCCCAGTATCTAATAAAATTAAATGCCCCGAAGAGCGAAATAAAAATAATGGAATTTAGTTGGGAGCAGCGGTTATGAAGACTGCGTATCACAAGTAACAGCAAAAGACTAAATTAAAAAGCAAGACAACATATCCTATAAGTGGTTAAACAATAACCAGAGCCTTTTATAGGCCGGAGTAGTGGAACCACCGAATCAAAACATAAGTAAGAAAACAAAAGAAATTGAAAATGTACCACCGATAACTAAATATAAGTATCGGGCTCAGCGATCTCCAAAGATCGAATGAATAACAGTACTGATTGCAAGCGCGGGGAGACGTTTTACTGCCGCCACACTGCACAAGCAACGCCACTGTGCTATAAAAAAAAGTATGATAATGGACCTTTGGAAACGGCCGAGCACGACACATACGAAATATTGCAGTCTCGGTTTGATTGAGACTGTTCATGAGCGGTAGTGAAATATGCTGGCTACCGCTCAATCCCTCTAGCCCCGGGTTGAGCAGAACTCAATATTCATAAAATCAACAGTACACAATTTTAACCGTCCCAAAGATGGCATGCATACGGCGGTGGACATGGAGTTATATGCTTAGTTGTGTATATCATCACCGTGTTCTGGATGTACGATTTTTGGCGCAGTAACGGTCCTTTCTAGGTTTTAATACACAAAACTTATTCCGGACTAGTTCTCCTGAACCCCTGACCGGATTTCAGGGAAACTTGACAAGGTTGATCACTATCAAGTCTAGTTGTGCATATCATCGCCGTTTTCCAGTTGATTGATTTTTTAGCGGAGTTATGGCCCTTTAAAGGTTTTAATATATAAACTTTGTCGAGATTAGTCTCTTCTGAACACATGGCCGGATTTCAGCGTTACTTTTAGGGATGATCAGTACCAGGCCTAGTTGTGCATATTATTGCCATGTTCCGTTTGAATGATTTTTGACAGAGTTATGGCCCCTTGTACACAAAATTTATCCATACTAGTTTTCCCGAACCCCTGGCTGGATTTCAGTGAAACTTGGTAGGAATGATCAGTACCAAGCCTAGCTGCGCATATCAATGTCGTGTTCTACACCACAGACTCCATATAGCCAGTAGAGCGATGCAGGCCCTCTTGGGACTCTTGTTTTGTGGTAGAGGCAGACCACCCCATTTTTGATTGGTAGAACCTGTACTGTATAGATTGTATGTACTTAAGAATTGACACTTTCTCAGTGGGATTCAGACCTGTATTTTCTGCAAATGATCATGTGGCATTGCCATAACAACTGTAAACTTTGTGTCTGTCTATAACTCCAAACAAAACTATAAAAACAATACAGACTCATCTTATTATGTGAAATATTACAGTTTGTTTCTGTTTAATCACCAATCTTACTCAGTATACTTTCAAATTACAAATGTTCAGTATCTTCCTTGATTTTGGTATGTTTTAGGCTATATATGACAGTCGATTTGTTAGTGGTGGAGGCAGACCATCCACTATTTTCTGGGGAAAAGCAGTACTGTATACCTCCCAGAAAATCAAATATTAATCAAATGATGTGTGAAATATTGTTGCAAAATCCTATCCTATTTGAGTGACGTTTTTCAGGCAGGTATAAGTTTCCTGGCTAACTACGAGGCTGAGGACATCAGTCTGGTTAAGCTGGATGGTAAATCTACATCTCTCTGGGGGATCAGTCCTCCAAGTCACAAACAGCTTGTCGCTGACCTCAAGAATGAATTTGTCCAGGTCGTCATGGAGTTCCATGTAACATTCAAAAGGTACTTACACTTCACAGCTTATTTATCATTGTGTTATATTAGGGATAAACAGTGCAGCTGTCAGCCATGTGTCTGACTTGCTAAACAGAACTAGAAAGAATTAAATATTAATTGTTTTCGCCAGAATGGTGATTTTGAAATACTGTAAGTTGAAAAATACTCAGCATTTTCTGATATAAGGAACCTGATTTATTAGTGGCATTTCTGGACACACTCAGGGCAATTACTTTCCTTCTGATTGTAACTGCCTTCTACAAATCAGTTGATAGTCAGCATAGTGGGTATTGTTGTCAAAAACATTGCTTTATATTGCTGGATTTACTGTTCAGGTTATTTGTAGATCATGTCCATGAGATGTATTCAGATTATCAACTGAACCACACCTTGAGGCCCTGGAATATATTCAGATTATTAACTGAGCTCCACCTTGAGGCCCTGGAATATATTCAGATTATTAACTGAGCTCCACCTTGAGGCCCTGGAATATATTCAGATTATGCACAGAGCTATATCTCAAGGCCCTGGAATATATTCAGATTATTAACTGAGCACCTTGAGGCCCTGGAATATATTTAGATTATGCACAGAGCCATATCAAGGCTCTGGAATATATTCAGCTTATGTACAAAGCCATATCTCGAGGCTCTGGAATATATTCAGTTTATGTACAGAGCCATATCTCAAGGCCCTGGAATATATTCAGCTTATGTGCAGAGCCATATCTCAAGGCCCTGGAATATATTCAGATTATTAACTGAGCTCCACCTTGAGGCCCTGGAATATATTCAGCTTATGTACAGAGCCATATCTCAAGGCCCTGGAATATATTCAGATTATTAACTGAGCTCCACCTTGATGCCCTGGAATATATTCAGCTTATGTACAGAGCCATATCTCAAGGCCGTGGAATATATTCAGCTTATGTACAAAGCCATATCTCTAGGCTCTGGAATATATTCAGCTTATGTACAGACCCATATCTCAAGGCCCTGGAATATATTTAGCTTATGTACAGAGCCATATCTCAAGGCCCTGGAATATATTCAGATTATTAACAGCTCCACCTTGAGGCTCTGGAATATATTCAGCTTATGTACAAAGCCAAACCTTGTGGCCCTGGAATATACTCAGGTTACATTAAGGCTCTGCATACATGTGATATATTCAGGACCTCAATCTGGGAGTCTAGTGATTTTTAGCTCTACTGATCAGATATCAGCAGAGCCTATGCCGTGGTGCGGCGTCCAGCGTCCGTCTGTCCGTCCGTCTGTCTGTCCGTCTGTCTGTAAACTTTTTTTTGTAGCGACTTCTCCTCTGAAACTACTGAATGGATTTTCATGAAACTTTACAGAAATGTTGCCCATGAAGTCTAGTTGATCCTAGCAAAAATTCATGTTGATGTGAAATCCAAGATGGCCACCAGATCTAAAAATAGGTTTTTAAAAAACAAGTTTGTAGCGACTTCTTCATGAAAACTAATCCAGCTGGCTTGCGGAACGTCGGTGGTTCTACCCAGGTGCCCGCCCATGCATGAAAATTGCCCGGAGGGGCACCTGGGGTCTTCCTCCACCAATGGAAGCTGGAAAGTCGCAATATGACCTTAGCTGTTGGTGCGACTATAAAATCCAATTCAATCAATCATGAAAACTATAAGTGATATTGATATGGGACTTTTTTTAAAATGATCAGCATGACATGATGTTGGTCCTTGTCGAAAATTGTTTTCATTCGACATTAAACATGGCTGCCAGTGGCCATCTTTGTTTATATAGAGATATAATGAAAACTTGTAGCAACTACTCTACTCCTCTGAAACAACTTGACGGATTTTCATTAAATTTCACAGGAATGTTGCTCTTGATGTCTAATTGATCCTAGCAAAATTTCAGGTCGGCCGGAAATTCAAGATGGCCGCCTAGGCTAAAAATAAATTTTCAAAATACAAGTTTGTAGCGACTACTTCTTGAAAACTATAAGTGATATTGATATGGGACTTTTTCTAAAATGATCAGCATGACATGATGTTGATCCTTGTCAAAAATCGTTTTGATTCAACGTTAAACATGTCTGCCAGCGGCCATCTTTGTTTACATAGAGTTATATAGTAAAAACTTGTAGCGACTACTCCTCTGAAACTACTTGACGGATTTTCATGAAACTTTACAGGAATGTTGCTCTTGATGTCTAATTGATCCTAGCAAAATTTCAGATCTGCCAGAAATTCAAGATGGCCGTCACAGCTAAAAATAGAGTTTTAAAAAATAAGTTTGTAGCGACTACTTCTTGAAAACTATAAGTGATATTGATATGGGACTTTTTCTAAAATGATCAGCATGACATGATGTTGATCCTTGTGGAAAATTATTTTGATTCGACGTTAAACTTGGCTGCAAGCGGCCATCTTTGTTTACATAGATTTATATAGTAAAAACTTGTAGCGACTACTCCTCTGAAACTACTTGACGGATGTTCATGAAACTTCACAGGAATGTTGCTCTTGATGTCTTATTGATCCTAGAAAAAGTTCAGGTCGGCCGGAAATTCAAGATGACCGCCACGGTTAAAAATAGATTTTCAAAAAACAAGTCTGTAGCGACTACTTCCTGAAATCAAAATCAATCGGTAGAGCTTCAAGGTCATTGACCTCTTGTTTAAATTAGTATTATTATTATTTTTAATTTTAATGGGATGGCGAGTTGTCCGTCGTCCGTCGTCCGTTAACTTTTGCCTTGTGAACACTCTAGGGCCTTCATTATTAATTGAATCTTTACGAAACTTTGCCAGTGTCTTTATATCAATGAAAACTCGGACAAGTTCGAAAACCAGCCAGATCAGAATAATTTCACTGGAGTTATGGCCCTTGTTTTGCTGAAAAATGCCATATTAAGCCTTGTGAACACTCTAGCACCTTCATTTATTATTTGATCTTTACCAAACTTGCACATATTGTTAATATCAATGAAAGGTCGGACAAGTTCGAAAACCAGCTAGATTGGACCATTAACAGCGAAGTTAAAATAGCGAAGTTAAAAATGCTATATTTTGCCTCGTTAAGACAATTGGGGCTTTGTTGTTCATCCAATCTTTACCAAACTTTATCAGATTGTTAATATCAATGAAAGCTTGGACGAGTTCGAAAACCATTCATATCGGACTAGTAACAGCGGAGTTATGGCCCTTGATTTAATTCAAAATGCTATATTTTGCTTCGTTAAGACTTTATCAAATTGTTAATGTCAATAAAAGCTTGGTCAAGTTGGAAAACGAGAGAGATCGGACCAGTAACAGCGGAGTTGTGGTCCTTGATTTTGTTAAAAATGCTATAATTTGCCTCGTCTTACGATAGGGCCTTCATTTTGCATCTGATCTTTGCCAAACTTTACCAGATTTTATGACTTTCTTCTTTTTATATTTAATATTATTTATTCTTTTTTTTTTACATTCTTTTTTTTTTACTTTTTTTTTTTGAATTTATTTTACTTTTTTTTTTTTTACATTTTTTTTTTAGCTCTATGTTGGACCTGTCGGACCAGTAACAGAGGAGTTATGGCTCTTGATTTAGTTAAAAATGCTATATTTTGCCTCATTAATACGGTAGGGCCTTCATTTTTCATCTGATCTTTACCAAACTTTACCAGATTCTTTAGTTATGGCCCTTGATTTAGTTGATAAGCTGTATTTTGCCCAGAACTTTCCAAAAAACGTAAATGGCTGTCTCTCGCTTCATTGATGTTATAAGAGTTATGTTGGCTAGTAGAGCGTCCACAGGCCCTCTTGGGCCTCTTGTTTTAAATTATTATTATTAATTTTTTTTAAATGATTTTTTTTTTATTTTGATTTTTTAGCTCGACTGATCAGAGATCAGCAGAGCTTATGCCATGGTGCGGCGTCCGTCTATCCGTCCGTCCGTCTGTCCGTCCTTCCGTCTGTCCGTCCGTAAACTTTTATTTGTAGCGACAACTCATCTGAAACTACTGGATGGATATTCATGAAACTTTACAGAAATGTTGCCCATAAAGTCTAGTTGATCCTAGCAAAAATTCATGTTGATGTGAAATCCAAGATGGCCGCCAAAGCTAAAAATAGTGTTTTAAAATACAAGTTTGTAGCGACTACTTCTTGAAAACTATATGTGATATTGATATGGGACTTTTTCTAAAATGATCAGCATGACATGATGTTGGTCCTTGTCAAAAATCGTTTTGATTCGACATTAAACATGGCTGCCAGCAGCCATCTTTGTTTACATAGAGTTATATAGTAAAATCTTGTAGCGACTACTCCTCTGAAACTACTTGGCGGATTTTCATGAAACTTTACAGGAATGTTGCTCTTGATGTCTAATTGATCCTAGCAAAATTTCAGATCTGCCAGAAATTCAAGATGGCCGTCACAGCTAAAAATAGATTTTTAAAAAATAAGTTTGTAGCGACTACTTCTTGAAAACTATAAGTGATATACTCCTCTGAAACAACTTGACGGATGTTCATGGAACTTCACAGGAATGTTGCTCTTGATGGCTAGTTGATCCTAGAAAAATTTCAGGCTCGCCGGAAATTCAAGATGGCCGCCACAGCTAAAAATAGATCAGCATGACATGATGTTGGTCCTTGTCGAAAATCGTTTTGATTCGACGTTAAACATGGCTGCCAGTGGCCATCTTTGTTTACATAGAGTTATATAATGAAAACTTGTATCAACTACTCCTCCGAAACTACTTGACGGATTTTCATGAAACTTCACAGGAATGTTGCTCTTGATGTCTAATTTATCCTAGCAAAATTTCAGGTCGGCCGGAAATTCAAGATGGCTTCCACGGCTAAATATAGATTTTTAAAAAATAAGTTTGTAGCGACTACTTCTTGAAAACTATAAGAGATATTGATATGGGACTTTTTCTAAAATGATCAGCATGACATGATGGTTATCCGAGTCGAACATTATTTTGATTCGACGTTAAACATGGCTGCCAATGGCCATCTTTGTTTACATAGAGTTATTTAATGAAAACTTGTAGCGACTACTCCTCTGAAACTACTTAACGGATTTTCATGAAACTTCACACGAATGTTGCTCTTGATGTCTTATTGATCCTAGCAAAATTTTCAGGTCGGCCGGAAATTCAAGATGGCCGCCATGGCTAAAAATAGATTTTCAAAATACAAGTTTGTAGCGATTACTTCTTGAAAACTATAAGTGATATTGATATGGGACTTTTTCTAAAATGATCAGCATGACATGATGGTTATCCGAGTCGAACATTATTTTGATTCAATGTTGAACATGGCTGTCAGCGGCCATCTTTGTTTACATAGAGTTATATAATGAAAACTTGTAGCGACTATTCCTCTGAAACTACTTGACCGATTTTCAAGAAACTTCACAGGAATGTTGCTCTTGATGTCTTATTGGTCCTAGCTAAATTTCAGGTCGGCCGGAAATTCAAGATGGCCGCCACGGCTAAAAATAGATTTTCAAAAAACAAGTTTGTAGCGACTACTTCCTGAAATCAAAATCAATCAGTAGAGCTTCAAGGTCATTGACCTCTTGTTTATGATAATAATAATAATAATAATAGTCTTTATTTACAGAGAGTAACACATTTAGTTATAAACTAATCTTCCATGAGGCTCTCTATTATATACAAATTTACAAATGACAGAACAAATCAAATAAAGCAGTAATCAATAAAGGCAATATTGTTTTTAGCTCTACTGATTAGAGCAGGAGTCGAATTTCACAAATTTAGCCACTAGCTAAACATATCCAGTGACTAAAAATCTACTAGCTAAAATTGGTTCTCACTAGCATTTTTATTCAAGTAATAACGGGATGTAAATTCTGTTTCAAAAAAGTGATTTAGTATATGTATGACGTTTATTATGTGATAACTGATTATATACTAGACTGTCACTGTACAGTACTGTTTACTGCACTGTTTCATTTGTTTGTTATAATTTATTATTGATTATTGTGTTGATGATAAGGTAATTTTCCTGTATGAAACTGTGAATTGTGAACCTTAATTTTCTCCGCGTTCGTCATTTGATTTTCGGAGCAGATTCTGCCATGATAATTAATTGTGTAAAGTCCCGAGTTATCTGACAGGAAGTTGATATCGATTCATTACGTACAAACGCGTGCACTAGTCATGTTTACTGGATAAGCGTCAACCTGATACAGACTGCATTTACTTATTTTCGTTTGACAATGAAGTTACGCAAATAATCGTGGAATTGGAGAGATGTTTGACTACAAATTATGTCGTCGGACAATTTGTTGGTTCTGTCAGTCTGTCTAGGGTGATATTCAATCAAGTGTGTGCTATTTATTTCTACTCGCAGAAAAAAGCAACTGCTGGAAAGTTTCAGTTGCAGTCTGAAAAATCAACTCGCATTTTGCGAGTCCATAAGAGTGAAATTCGACCCATGCAGAGATCAGCAGAGCCTATGCCGTGGTGCGGCGTCCGTCGTCCGTCCGTCCGTCTGTATGTCCGTAAACTTTTTTTTGTAGCGAATACTCCTCTGAAACAACTGAATGGATTTTCATGAAACTTTACAGAAAGGTTGCCCATGAAGTCTAGTTGATTCTAGCAAAAATTCATGTTGATGTGAAATCCAAGATGGCCACCAGATCTAAAAATAGGTTTTTAGCTCTACTGATCAGAGATCAGCAGAGCTTATGCCGTGGTGCGGTGTCCGTCGTCCGTCCGTCTGTCCATCTGTCTGTCCGTAAACTTTTTTTTGTAGCGACTACTCCTCTGAAACTACTGAATGGATTTTCATGAAACTTTACAGAAAAGTTGCCCATGAAGTCTAGTTGATCCTAGCAAAAATTCATGTAGATGTGAAATCCAAGATGGCCGCCAAATCTAAAAATAGTTTTTAGCTCAACTGATCAGAGATCAGCGGAGCTTATGCCGTGGTGCGGCGTCCAGCGTCCGTCCGTCCGTCTGTCCGTCTGTCTGTCTGTCCGTTAACTTTTATTTGTAGCGACTACTCCTCTGAAACTACTGGATGGATATTCATGAAACTTTACAGAAATGTTGCCCATGAAGTCTAGTTGATCCTAGCAAAAATTCATATTGATGTGAAGTCCAAGATGGCCGCCAAAGCTAAAAATAGAATTTTAAAATACAAGTTTGTAGCGACTACTTCTTGAAAACTATAAGTGATATTGATATGGGACTTTTTCTATAATGATCAGCATGACATGATGTTGGTCCTTGTCAAAAATCGTTTTGATTCGACGTTAAACATGGCTGCCAGTGGCCATCTTTGTTTACATAGAGTTATATAGTAAAAACTTGTAGCGACTACTCCTCTGAAACTACTTGGCGGATTTTCATGAAACTTTACAGGAATGTTGCTGTTGATGTCTAATTGATCCTAGCAAAATTTCAGGTCGGCCAGAAATTCAAGATGGCCGCCACAGCTAAAAATAGATTTTTAAAAAATAAGTTTGTTGCGACTACTTCTTGAAAACTATAAGTGATATTGATATGGGACTTTTTCTAAAATGATCAGCATGACATGATGTTGATCCTTGTCAAACATTATTTTGATTCGACGTTAAACATGGCTGCCAGTGGCCATCTTTGTTTACATAGAGTTATATAGTAAAAACTTGTAGCGATTACTCCTCTGAAACTACTTGACGGATGTTCATGAAACTTCACAGGAATGTTGCTCTTGATGTCCAATTGATCCTAGCAAAATTTCAAGATGGCCGCCACGGCTAAAAATAGATTTAAAATAAATAAATTTTTAGCGACTACTTCTTGAAAACTGTAAGAGATATTGATATGGGACTTTTTCTAAAATGATCAGCATGACATGATGGTTATATGAGTCGAACATTATTTTGATTCGACGTCAAACATTGCTGCCAGTGGCCATCTTTGTTTACATACAGTTATATAATGAAAACTTGTAGCGACTACTCCTCTGAAACTACTTGACGGATTTTTAAGAAACTTCCCAGGAATGTTGCTCTTGATGTCTTATTGATCCTAGCAAAATTTCAGGTCGGCGGGAAATTCAAGATGGCCGCCGCAGCTAAAAATAGATTTTCAAAAAACAAGTTTGTAGCGACTACTTCTTTAAAACTATAAATGATATTGATTTGGGGCTTTTTCTAAAATGATCAGTATGACATGATGTTGATCCTTGTCAAAAATTATTTTGATTTGACATTAAACATGGCCGCCAGCGGCCATCTTTGTTTACATAGAGTTATATAATGAAAACTTGTAGTAACTACTCCTATGAAACTACTTGATGGATTTTCATGAAACTTCACGGGAATGTTGACCTAGCTATCAAAAATCTATCAGTAGAGCTTCAAGGTCATTGACCTCTTGTTTAAAAAACAAGTTTGTAGCGACTACTTCTTGAAAACTCTAAGGGATATTGATATGGGACTTTTTCTAAAATGATCAGCATGACATGATGTTGATCCTTGTCGAAAATCGTTTTGATTCGACGTTAAACATGGCTGCCAGCGGCCATCTTTGTTTACATAGAGTTATAAAATGAAAACTTGTAGCGACTACTCCTCTGAAACTACTTGTCGGATTTTCATGAAACTTCACAGGAATGTTGCTCTTGATGTCTAATTGATCCTAGCAAAATTTCAGGTCGGCCGGAAATTCAAGATGGCCGCCACGGCTAAAAATAGGATTTTTAGCTCAACTGATCAGAGATCAGCGGAGCTTATGCCGTGGTGCGGCGTCCGTCGTCCGTCCGTCTGTCCGTCTGTCCGTCTGTCTGTCCGTAAACTTTTATTTGTAGCGACTTCACAGCTGAAACTACTGGATGGATATTCATGAAACTTTACAGAAATGTTGCCCATAAAGTCTAGTTGATCCTAGCAAAAATTCATGTTGATGTGAAATCCAAGATGGCCGCCAAAGCTAAAAATAGAGTTTTAAAATACAAGTTTGTAGCGACTTCTTCTTGAAAACTATAAGTGATATTGATATGGGACTTTTTCTAAAATGATCAGCATGACATGATGTTGATCCTAGTCAAAAATCGTTTTGATTCAACGTTAAACATGGCTGCCAGCGGCCATCTTTGTTTACATAGAGTTATATAGTAAAAACTTGTAGCGACTACTTCTCTGAAACTACTTGGCGGATTGTCATGAAACTTTACAGGAATGTTGCTCTTGATGTCTAATTGATCCTAGAAAAATTTCAGGTCGGCCGGAAATTCAAGATGGCCGTCACAGCTAAAAATAGATTTTTAAAAAATAAGTTTGTAGCGACTACTTCTTGAAAACTATAAGTGATATTGATATGGGACTTTTTCTAAAATGATCAGCATTACATGATGTTGATCCTAGTCAAAAATTGTTTTGATTCAACGTTAAACATGGCTGCCAGCGGCCATCTTTGTTTACATAGAGTTATATAGTAAAAACTTGTAGCGACTACTCCTCTGAAACTACTTGGCGGATTGTCATGAAACTTTACAGGAATGTTGCTCTTGATGTCTTATTGATCCTAGAAAAATTTCAGGTTGGCCAGAAATTCAAGATGGCCGTCACAGCTAAAAATAGATTTTTAAAAAATAAGTTTGTAGCGACTACTTCTTGAAAACTATAAGTGATATTGATATGGGACTTTTTCTAAAATGATCAGCATGACATGATGTAGATCCTTGTGGAAAATTATTTTGATTCGACGGTAAACATGGCTGCCAGTGGCCATCTTTGGTTACATAGAGTTATATAGTAAAAACTTGTAGCGACTACTCCTCTGAAACTACTTGACGGATGTTCATGAAACTTCACAGGAATGTTGCTCTTGATGTCTAGTTGATCCTAGAAAAATTTCAGGTCGGCCGGAAATTCAAGATGGCCGCCACAGCTAAAAATAGATTTAAAATAAATAAGTTTGTAGCGACTACTTCTTCAAAACAATAAGAGATATTGATATGGAACTTTTTCTAAAATGATCAGTATGACATGATGTTGGTCCTTGTCGAAAATCGTTTTGATTTGACCTTAAACATGGCTGCTTTGTTTACATAGAGTTATATAATGAAAACTTGTAGCGACTACTTCTTTGAAACTACCTGACGGATTTTCATGAAACTTCACAGGAATGTTGCTCTTAATGTCTTATTGATCTTAGCAAAATTTCAGGTCGGCCGGAAATTCAAGATGGCCGCCACGGTTAAAAATAGATTTTCAAATAACAAGTCTGTAGGGACTACTTCCTGAAATCAAAATCAATCAGTAGAGCTTCAAGGTCATTGACCTCTTGTTAAAAAATAAGTTTGTAGCGACTACTCCTCTGAAACTGCTTGACGGGTTTTCATGAAACTTCACAGGAATGTTGCTCTTGATGTCTTATTGATCCTAGAAAAATTTCAGGTCGGCCGGAAATTCAAGATGGCCGCCACGGCTAAAAATAGATTTTTAAAAAATAAGTTTGTAGCGACTACTTCTTGAAAACTATAAAAGATATCGATATGGGACTTTTTCTAAAATGATCAGCATGACATGATGGTAATCCGAGTTGAACATTATTTTGATTCGACGTTAAACATTGCTGCCAGTGGCCATCTTTTTTTACATAGAGTTATATAATGAAAACTTGTAGCGACTACTCCTCTGAAACTACTTGACAGATTTTCATGAAACTTCACAGGAATGTTGCTCTTGATGTCTAATTGATCCTAGCAAAATTTCAGGTCGGCCGGAAATTCAAGGTGGCCGCCACGGCTAAAAATAGATTTTCAAAAAACAAGTTTGTAGCGACTACTTCCTGAAATCAAAATCAATCAGTAGAGCTTCAAGGTCATTGACCTCTTGTTAAAAAACAAGTTTGTAGCGACTTCTTCTTGAAAACTATAAGTGATATTGATATGGGACTTTTTCTAAAATGATCAGCATGACATGATGTTGGTCCTTGTCGAAAATCGTTTTGATTCGACGTTAAACATGGCTGCCAGCGGCCATCTTTGTTTACATAGAGTTATATAATGAAAACTTGTAGCGACTACTCCTCTGAAACTAATTGACGGATTTTCATGAAACTTCACAGGAATGTTGCTCTTGATGTCTTATTGATCCTAGCAAAATTTCAGGTCGGCCGGACATTCAAGATGGCCGCCACGGCTAAAAATAGCGTTTTAAAATACAAGTTTGTAGCGACTACTACTTGAAAACTATATGTGATATTGATATGGGACTTTTTCTAAAATGATCAGCATGACATGATGTTGGTCCTTGTCAAAAATTGTTTTGATTCAACGTTAAACATGGCTGCCAGTGGCTATCTTTGTTTACATAAGAGTTATATAGTAAAAACTTGTAGCGACTACTCCTTTGAAACTACTTGGCGGATTTTCATGAAACTTTACAGGAATGTTGCTGTTGATGTCTAATTGATCCTAGCAAAATTTCAGGTCGGCCAGAAATTCAAGATGGCCGCCACAGCTAAAAATAGATTTTTAAAAAATAAGTTTGTTGCGACTACTTCTTGAAAACTATAAGTGATATTGATATGGGACTTTTTCTAAAATGATCAGCATGACATGATGTTGATCCTAGTCAAACATTATTTTGATTCGACGTTAAACATGGCTGCCAGTGGCCATCTTTGTTTACATAGAGTTATATAGTAAAAACTTGTAGCGATTACTCCTCTGAAACTACTTGACGGATGTTCATGAAACTTCACAGGAATGTTGCTCTTGATGTCCAATTGATCCTAGCAAAATTTCAGGCTGGGCAGAAATTCAAGATGGCCGCCACGGCTAAAAATAGATTTAAAATAAATAAATTTTTAGCGACTACTTCTTGAAAACTGTAAGAGATATTGATATGGGACTTTTTCTAAAATGATCAGCATGACATGATGGTTATATGAGTCGAACATTATTTTGATTCGACGTCAAACATTGCTGCCAGTGGCCATCTTTGTTTACATACAGTTATATAATGAAAACTTGTAGCGACTACTCCTCTGAAACTACTTGACGGATTTTTAAGAAACTTCCCAGGAATGTTGCCGCAGCTAAAAATAGATTTTCAAAAAACAAGTTTGTAGCGACTACTTCTTTAAAACTATAAATGATATTGATATGGGACTTTTTCTAAAATGATCAGTATGACATGATGTTGATCCTTGTCAAAAATTATTTTGATTTGACATTAAACATGGCCGCCAGCAGCCATCTTTGTTTACATAGAGTTATATAATGAAAACTTGTAGTAACTACTCCTATGAAACTACTTGATGGATTTTCATGAAACTTCACGGGAATGTTGACCTAGCTATCAAAAATCTATCAGTAGAGCTTCAAGGTCATTGACCTCTTGTTTAAAAAACAAGTTTGTAGCGACTACTTCTTGAAAACTCTAAGGGATATCGATATGGGATATTGATATGGGACTTTTTCTAAAATGATCAGCATGACATGATGTTGGTCCTTGTCAAAAATTGTTTTGTTTACATAGAGTTATATGATGAAAACTTGTAGCGACTACTCCTCTGAAACTACTTGACGGATTATCATGAAACTTTACAGGAATGTTGCTCTTGATGTCTTATTGATCCTAGCAAAATTTGAGTTCGGCCGGAAATTCAAGATGGCTGCCATGGCTAAAAATAGATTTTCAAAATACAAGTTTGTAGCGACTACTTCTTGAAAACTATAAGTGATATTGATATGGGACTTTTTCTGAAATGATCAGCATGACATGATGTTAGTCCTTGTCAAAAATCGTTTTGATTCGATGTTGAACATGGCTGTCAGCGGCCAACTTTGTTTACATAGAGTTATATAATGAAAAATTGTAGCGACTATTCCTCTGAAACTACTTGACGGATTTTTATGAAACTTCACAGGAATGTTGCTCTTGATGTCTAATTGATCCTAGCAAAATTTCAGGTCAGCCGGAAATTCAAGATGGCCGCCACGGCTAAAAATAATTTTTCAAAAAACAAGTCTGTAGCGACTACTTTCTGAAATCAAAATCAATCAGTAGAGCTTCAAGGTCATTGATCTCTTGTTAAATATTAAATGTTTGCATTCAAACTAAACGTTGCATACACACATACACACATACACTTACACACATACACATACACACAGATACACACATACTCTCGTTTACCCTAAACTTGTGCAAAAGAAACGAGCTCTAAGATGAATAAATACAATGAAGCTATGGAAAAAAAAAAAAGAAGAAAGCATAATTAATAACAGCAAAAAAGAAAATGGAATTTGATAAACGCATAAATACATATGAACAAATGGTGAAAATTACTATTTAGATATATACAAAAAATTATTTCACAAGCCCAATTCGCTTTACTTAAAAATGGTGTATTAAAATGTATAAGTATTTGATTCGAACATTAGGTTCCTTTCATCCATTTTATGAAATTCGAATGAAATGCATCAATAGTATTCAGAGTTTTTAACTTATCTGGTAAGCTGTTCCATATAATAGGTCCTGAATATGCGACACTTTGTTTGTAAATTTCTTTGTTTGGCCTTGGTGGAATAAAAGTATATGTTGATGTTGATCTTAGCACTGGCACATTATTTGCCATTCTATGTTTAAACATTTCATTAACATATTGAGGTGTTTCTGATTTGGTGACTTTATACATAAACTTTGCTTTTCTTAGATATAATCTTTCAAAGATTGTTAATATTTTCAATTTTTGCATGGTTTCTAATACATCCACCACATTATAGTCCATTATTATTTTACATGCGTGTTTTTGAGGACGAAAAATTCTATTAAGGTTCATTTGAGATGTGCCTCCCCAAATAGTATTACAATAGTCTATGTGGGGTTGAATGTATGTTTTGTAAAACTGAGTTCTGTGCTTGGTAGATAAATATTCTTTGATTCTAGATAGAAGCCATATATTTGATGTAATTTTTTTGCATATTTTATCTGTATGGATTGACCAAGTCAAGTAATTGTCTACAAAAACTCCAAGAATTTTGTCATTTGCAATTGTATTTAAATTATCACAGTTTAAATTTAAAGTTAGATTTTCAAAAGTCAAACTGGCTCTTTTTTGATGAGTAGTTATTAACATTACGTTAGTCTTTGTGGTATTTATAAGCATGCCATTACATTTGCACCAGTTTGATAAACTATCTAGGGCTGTTTGTAAATTACTTTCAATTGTTTGGCGAGAATCTCCAATGTCATATAGGGTAGTGTCATCTGCATAAAGGTCTGTGTTTACCAAGTCAGTATAGAGTGGTAAATCATTAATAAACATAAAGAATAGTAGTGGACCCAAAATTGAGCCCTGTGGCACACCATTAACTATACAATTTTCCTCAGAAGTAATGTTAACAGATACCTTTTGCTTTCTATTGAGTAGATATGAAGAAAACCACAAAATTGTATCACCAGAAAGTTTGTAGTGCTTCAATTTTTTTAACAACAGTGTGTGATCAACAAGATCGAAAGCTTTTTTGAAGTCGACCAGTACAACTCCAATCAAAGATTCATTATTTATAGCTTCGAGCCATTTACCAATCATTCCTACTAAAGCAATTTCACAAGAATGGTTGGATCCTAAAACCAGACTGAGTTTTGTGTAGTAAATTATAATATATAAGGAAATTCATTAATGAATCATGTACATGTTTCTCTAGTACTTTTGAGAGAATTGGTAGGATTGAGATGGGTCTGTAGTTATTGACATCATCTTTAGAACCACCCTTGTGAAGAGGTGTCACTTTGTCTTCCTTCCATTTATCATGAAAAATGAAGTTTTTTATACTTTGGTTGCAAATGTAGGTGACACAATCTGCAATATGAGGTGCTGCTATTTTAAGCAAACGTGGTCCAATACTATCACATCCTGTGGCCTTTGTAACGTCAATATTTTTTAAGAAATTTTCAACTGTTTCCTTGGAAATTTCAGAAATTGAAAAGTAGGTTTCAGAAGAAATTTTGCTATCACAAAATGATTTAAGCTTGTCAAATTCTTTAATATTTGAAGCCACAGAAACAAAAAAAATATTAAATTCATTCTCAATATCACTGCCATCTTCAAATACATTTTCGCCAGTTTTTAAAGATGAAATAGGTGCATTACATTTATTTTTATTTATCCCTATTTCCTTAAATAATTTCCACACACTGCCTGGATTATTATTATTTTCATTTATCATTGATGTATACTGTGCTTTTTTAGATTGCTTTATTAATTTAACAACCTTATTTCGCCAAATTTTGTATTGAGCTTCATCATTTAGAGATTTGTATCTGTTCCTAGTCTTAATAGCTTCAATAATATCAGGAGTTATCCATTTTGGTTGATGCTTATACTTGACTCTATGAGTTTTTAGTGGCAGATGTTTATCTACAATATCCTATGTTGGACCAGTCGGACCAGTAACTGAGGAGTTGTGGCTCTTGATTTAGTTAAAAATGCTATATTTTGCCTCGTTAATACGGTAGGGCCTTCATTTTTCATCTGATCTATACCAAACATACCAGATTCTTTAGTTACGGCTCTTGATTTAGTTAAAATGCTGTATTTTGCCCAAAACTTTCAAAAAATACGTAAATGGCAGTCGCTCGCTTCATTGATGTTATAAGAGCCATGTTAGCCAGTAGAGCATCCACAG
The DNA here is from genome assembly GCA_037043455.1 of Cyrtodaria siliqua. NCBI lineage: Eukaryota > Metazoa > Mollusca > Bivalvia > Adapedonta > Hiatellidae > Cyrtodaria > Cyrtodaria siliqua. The sequence continues at coordinate 98,943 of JAWPHD010003393.1, forward strand.
GTCCTCTTGTTTTTTTAAAATTATGGAATTCGAATGACAATTATGATACAAACATTTAATGTCATCTAACACTTATTATTTAGATACCTATTTAGTATTATCATTGTCCAAAAGCCCTGAGGAATAGAAACATTACTCCAAATGAAAATTCTACTTTCGTTTTCTCTATCCAATAATTTTCATTTCCCAGTCATCTATATAAATGATAGCAGTTTGTTTCAAGTCATAATCAAATTAATTACCTACATCATTAATGACTTCAACAGCATGCTGCTAGGCTAATCCTTTGATTAGATAAACTGTCTGACGATCAAACATAAGATGTGTCAGAATTATAAAAACAACAAAGCCATGTGACAATAAACAAATCTTGATCATCTCCATGCTTGCTTATTCTGAAGACAAAAGTTTGTATTTAAAATGAAGCATCTTAATGATTAAGACCAAGAAACAAGTTTGGGCTTTTGGAATAAAAATTGCAAACTGTTTTGAGATCGTTTTTGCGGGAGTTTTTACACAATTCCGTGGGGCCGGGAGGAGGGTTAAAATTCCGTGAGGTATCACATTTATGGCTCTGGAATACATTCATATTTTTTGCAGCTTCACCCCTTAAGGCCCTGGAATATATTTTACAGAGCCTTGGAATATTTTTTTCAAGCAACTCAATCTAGATAATTAGGAAAGTCATATAAAATATCCCACATGCAACATGTATAGGATTTAATTAAAGCTAAACCAACATTGGAGGATTAAACAAAAGTAAATTTAGTGCTTTGATAACATTTGACACCTGGTGATCAGGTTTATTATATCAATTGATATGGGGGGGAAGAAACTTAAACAATGCTGTCTTTAAAATTCAAAGCTTTAATAATATATCATTATGACTAATTTTTTTCTGTGTCAAGTTTTGAAGTTTTGTTCATATACTGGCAAAGAAGCAATAGTCATGAAAAATAACCTTTTTCTTAGATATCTCAATACAACGTATTTTTAATAATTTATAAAATTCATAAAATAACGTTTACCCTATGTCTCATTTGTAAACAAAATATCCGTGTAAGTAATATATTCTAACACCTTCTGGCAGGAGTTACCAAAAGGCGTATTTCAACATCGCTAAAAGTCGGCACAGAAGCTATACTCGGCATCATAAAGAAACGTGTTTGTTGATGTGTTGTACAATAATAGTCAATAATAACTTAACATATTTACCTCAGATTAATGACTTACATACATATTTTGTATAATTTTGTGTCCGGTGAACTTGAAATTCTGGATTTTGGAGGCCTGCATATACCGTTCAGATTCGTCAAAGGGAAGTAACATACGTAATTTAATGAATGTGTTGTCTCCGTTTGATAATAAGTTATTTAGCAAGAGCTTTTTGTGTGTCGTTTGCTGTTTATAAAGGTCGAGTATAAAAACCCGTCTAGTTTCCCAACATTATGTTTTATAATCAAGCCATTTGTATAATATGCGCGCGCATCCCCACGTGACGATGTTTACAAATGAGTCCACATTTGAGTCTGCGGACATTTTTATGGTCAATATTTACTTTTTGACAAAATTCTTGTTTTTGTATTCAGATGAAGCGTTTGTGCATTTCAGATAACACATAGGAAGAAAATCCCATCAAAAATAAAAGTTATACCAGAATGACGGCTATTGCTACGCGATGACTTGCTTCTTTGCCAGTACATGGAATATTTTATATTTTTGTAATTTAACAAAAGTTGTAATAAAGTGAAGCCTTAAAAAATTAGAAAGCCTCCTCCATGCTGATGTTGTGGCTGTTGTAGGTAGTTGTCAGTTTAACATTGATTTAATATTACAGAGAGGCTAACCCACAGGCTGGTGAATCTCTCAGTCAGCAGTTTACCAAGATTCTGACGCAGCTGGAGAAGAATGAGACAGCAGAGATGATAGAAGGCAGCCGTACAGATCCTGTGTAAGTTCCACTTTCTCTGTCTCTGTATGTATTTCAAGTGGAATAGATCCTGTGTAAGTTTTGCATTGCCTTGTGGTACAGATGCTGTCTAATTTTGCATTGCCTTGTGGTACAGATGCTGTCTAAGTTTCACTTTGCCTATTTCTGTACAGATCTCTTGTGGTACAGATCCAGTCTAAGTTTCACTTTGCCTGTTCCTGTTCCATCTTTATATGTTTGCAGTTAGAGCCCCATGTTATTACTAGGCATCATATCTCATATTTAATAACTTTTTGTGACAAATGAAATGCATTTTCTGGACTTTGCTTGTGTTGAGCGGTTTCATTGGAGGTAGTGTCAATATATATGGCTACAACATGCATACAGACCAGGATTATATATAGTACCGACTTTCCGTATTTCCAAAATAATTCAAGTCTTAAAATAGAGTTCCTATATCCAGAATTTTCTGGAAACCACAGTCACGCCTATCAACTACCAAATCATCCCTATCATTTGCCAAATCATCCTTATCATTTGCCGTATCACCCCTATCAGCTTCACAATCACCCCTATCATTCGAACAGTCATCCCTATCATTTGCTCAATCGCTGATCATAACTCCTATCATTTGCCCTATCACCCCTATTATGTTGTCTTCCGTCCTATTGCACTATTGGTGCGTCGTCCGTCTGTCCGTCTGTCTGCCCGTCTGTCTGTCCGTAAACTTTTATTTGTAGCGACAACTCCTCTGAAACTACTGGATGGATATTCATGAAACTTTACAGAAAAGGTGCCCATAAAGACTAGTTGATCCTAGCAAAAATTCATGTTGATGTGAAATCCAAGATGGCCGCCAAAGCTAAAAATAGAGTTTTAAAATACAAGTTTGTAGCGACTACTTCTTGAAAACTATAAGTGATATTGATATGGGACTTTTTCTAAAATGATCAGCATGACATGATGTTGATCCTTGTCAAAAATCGTTTTGATTCAACGTTAAACATGGCTGCCAGCGGCCATCTTTGTTTACATGGAGTTATATAGTAAAAACTTGTAGCGACTACTCCTCTGAAACTACTTGACGGATTTTCATGAAACTTTACAGGAATGTTGCTCTTGATGTCTAATTGATCCTAGCAAAATTTCAGATCTTCCAGAAATTCAAGATGGCTGTCACAGCTAAAAATAGATTTTTAAAAAATAAGTTTGTAGCGACTACTTCTTGAAAACTATAAGTGATATTGATATGGGACTTTTTCTAAAATGATCAGCATGACATGATGTTGATCCTTGTGGAAAATTATTTTGATTCGACGTTAAACATAGCTGCCAGTGGCCATCTTTGGTTACATAGAGTTATATAGTAAAAACTTGTAGCGACTACTCCTCTGAAACTACTTGACGGATGTTCATGAAACTTCACAGGAATGTTGCTCTTGATGTCTAGTTGATCCTAGACAAATTTCAGGTCGGCCGTAAATTCAAGATGGCCGCCACAGCTTAAAAAAAGATTTAAAATAAATAAGTTTTTAGCGACTACTTCTTCAAAACTATAAGAGATATTGATATGGAACTTTTTCTAAAATTATCAGTATGACATGATGTTGGTCCTTGTAGAAAATCGTTTTGATTTGACGTTAAACATGGCTACCAGTGGCTATCTTTGTTTACATAGAGTTATATAATGAAAACTTGTAGCGACTACTCCTCTGAAACTACTTGACGGATTTTCATGAAACTTTACAGGAATGTTGCTCTTAATGTCTAATTGATCCTAGCAAAATTTCAGGTCGGCCAGAAATTCAAGATGGCCGCCACGGTTAAAAATAGATTTTCAAAAAACAAGTCTGTAGCGACTACTTCCTGAAATCAAAATCAATCGGTAGAGCTTCAAGGTCATTGACCTCTTGTTATGTAAGACGCCCTTTATCTATTTACTTCAGATTTATTTAGCAGATAATGGTTGCATGGTTGCATATTTGCTTTTCCATTTTGGTATGATGTGAACATTCTTATTGAAAACTGTATACGGTTACACTCCACTAATTATATAATTGTAAGACTTCCTAAGGTTACCCTCCACTTATTTTTACTTAAGACTATTACTATTCTGACTGGACACCAATATGGGAGTATTGATTACCTTCACATAATTTGCATTAAATTTGTTTTTAGTTAATTTATATGAAAATACAGAGTCAGTACCTTTTTTGAGGATACACACATATTCAAACAGGTCACCAAGCGGGGGTATTAATCACCTTTAGTGATAGCTCTAGTTAACATAAGGATTGTTATTTAAATCTTTATCTGTTTTATCTCCTAGTGTGAGCTTTCACCGTATAAGGAAAAAAGCATAAGTATCAAATTTGAAATGATTATACCACATCTATACTATTTTTATACAATGTTTATAATTATAAGACCTATTGATATAATTATGGTTCCAAAAGCCATACCTGTTCCAGCGGCCCATCCCTGTCACTGCCAAATAGGAAGTTACAGACCCCTTGTTTAATACACTATTTTATGAGCCATGTACAGGTAGATGCTGTGACTTTTTTAAAAACACGTGACTGATTAATGAGGAAATCAACTGTAAAGACTGCGCATGCTTATGTATACATGTACTTGTAAACACTATAATTTGTGTTCCCATACAGACCAATCTCCAAAGTGTTCCCACAATACATCAGACTGGGAAGTAAAGCTGCCGTTCCAGCGACCTCCTTACTTGGTGGTAAATGTGAGTATGTAACAGGGTACAGGTAAATCGTGAATAATCGATTCTAACCATAGGTACTCGATATCGCAGTTGGTAGAGCACTTGTATGGCTAACCAGAGTCGCTGCGTTCGAGTCCCAGTTGAGGCATGATTTTTTCACCACCTCTTTATATTTGGGGGCTAGTCTGGAAGCATCCGTAGAAACACCAGAAGTGGTTCTCCTATGTTAGTAGAAATTCAGGGTCAAATTGCAGTCTGGTGAGGGTGTATGTAACTGGGTACAGGTAAATGGTGATCATCCATTCCTTACCGTATGTCCTCCTCGATAGCTCAGATAGGAATTGATTACTCACCGTGCAATGATGCAGAGTTGCATACATTATAATACAAATATGTAGGGCATGAATATGTTTATCTCAGTAAATGCGGAGTTAATGGCACAAAGCTGCATACATTATGATACAAATGCGGAGCTAATGGCACAAAGCTGCATACATTATAATACATATATGTAGGCCTAGGGCATGAATATGTTTGTCTCAGTAAATGCTGAGCTAATATCACAAAGCATCTGTATGACAAAGAGAATCATTAAGTGTTTCAGTATTAACTACACAGGCCCTACATACCATCAGCTGATGTACACAGCTAACACATCCCTACATTATCATCAGCTGATGTACACAGCTAACACAGGCCCTACATATCATCAGTTGATGTACACAGCTAACACAGGCCCTACATATCATCAGTTGATGTACACAGCTAACATAGGCCCTACACATCATCAGTTGATATACATAGCTAACACAGGCCCTACATATCATCAGCTGATGTACACAGCTAACACAAGCCCTACATATCATCAGTTGATGTACACAGCTAACACAGGCCCTACATATCATCAGTTGATGTACACAGCTAACACAGGCCCTACATACCATCAGCTGATGTACACAGCTAACACAGGCCCTACATATCATCAGTTGATGTACACAGCTAACACAGGCCCTACAAATCATCAGCTGATGTACACAGCTAACATAGGCCCTATATATCATTAGCTGATGTACACAGCTAACACAGGCCCTACATATCATCAGCTGTAACTGATGTACACAGCTAACATAGGCCCTACATATCATTAGTTGATGTACACAGCTAACATAGGCCCTACATATCATCAGTTGATGTACACAGCTAACACAGGCCCTACATATCATCAGCTGATGTACACAGCTAACACAGGCCCTACATATCATCAGCTGATGTACACAGCTAACACAGGCCCTACATACCATCAGCTGATGTACACAGCTAAAACAGGCCCTACATACCATCAGCTGATGTACACAGCTAAAATAGGCCCTACATATCATCAGCTGATGTACACAGCTAACACAAGCCCTACATACCATCAGCTGATGTACACAGCTAACACAGGCCCTACATATCATCAGCTGATGTACACAGCTAACACAAGCCCTACATATCATCAGCTGATGTACACAGCTAACAAACAATATACTATTATATTAACAGGCCTCCTGTTCTTGTTTTCTGAGTCAATATAGTGCTGTGAATTTGGTTGAGATGTATACTTTGTTTTTAAATCAATTACATTATCGGGTGTGTGAAAGCAGTGTCGTTGAGATGCTTGAGAATTGTATACCATCTAGTACATCTTATAAGTCGCTGGTATTTTCTATACTGCATTAAATGTTATCCAGCTGATGCCCAGTACACGGACATAACCATACAGCTCAAGAAGGACAACTCTCAACCCAACTCAACCTCGAGTGAGATTTCATGGTGGGAGATATTTGACACGAAACATACTTACCAACTGTTGACATGGACGACGTTCAATGACCGAGTGGCTCCTAGTGGAATCTCCTTCCTTGCTGGATACGGGTAAGTATGGAGAATAAATGTGGTGGGTCGGCTGAATGTATGAAAAATATGTGATGGGGTTTGACTGGATAGAGAAGGTGGTGTGGATAATAAATATCAGTGGGATGTGATCGTGAATAATGAAGTGGGGGATGTGACTGGATAATGAATGTGAGGCATATGACTGTGGATAATGAATGTGGGGATGTGACTGTGGATAATGCATGTGATGGATGTGACTGTGGAAAATGCATGTGGGGATGTGACTGTGGATAAGGAATGTGGGGGATGTGACTGGATACGGAATGTGGGGATGTGACTGTGGATAAGGATTATGGGGATTTGTCTGTGGATAAGGAATGTGGGGTAATGTGACTGTGGATACGGAATATGGGAATGTGACTGGATATGGGATGTGGGGATATGACTGGATAATGCATGTATGGATGTGACTGTGGATAATGAATGTGGGATGTGACTGGATACGGAATGTGGGGATGTGACTGTGGATAAGGAATGTGGGGATGTGACTGGATATGGGATGTGGGGATATGACTGGATAATGCATGTATGGATGTGACTGTGGATAATGAATGTGGGATGTGACTGGATACGGAATGTGGGGATGTGACTGTGGATAAGGAATGTGGGATAGTGACTGTTGATAAGGAAGGTGGGGGATGTGACTGTAGATATGTAATTTTGGGGATGTGACTGTGGATAAGGAATGTGGGCAATGTCACTGTGGATAATAAATGTGGGGATGTGACTGTGAATAATGAATATGGGGATGTGACTGGATAATGAATGTGGGGATGTGACTGTGAATAATGAATGTGGGGATGTCACTGTGGATAAGGAATGTGGGCAATGTCACTGTGGATAATAAATGTGGGGATGTGACTGTGAATAATGAATATGGAGATGTGACTGGATAATGAATGTGGGGATGTGACTGTGAATAATGAATGTGGGGATGTCACTGTGGATAAGGAATGTGGGCAATGTCACTGTGGATAATAAATGTGGGGATGTGACTGTGAATAATGAATATGGGGATGTGACTGAATAATGAATATGGGGATGTGACTGGATAATGAATGTGGGGATGTGACTGTGAATAATGAATGTGGGGATGTGACTGAATAATGAATGTGGGGATGTGACTGAATAATGAATGTGGGGATGTGACTGTGGATAATGAATGTAGGGGATGTGAATGTGGATAAGGAATGTTCGGTGTCACTGGGAATAATGAATATGGGGATATGACTGAATAATGATATGTGGGGATGTGACTGTGGATAATGAATGTAGGGGATGTAACTGTGGATAATGAATGTGAGGGATGTGGCTGTGAATAATGAATGTGAGGAATGTGACTGTGAATAATGAATGTGGGGATGTCACTGTGAATTTGGAATGTGGGGGATGTCACTGAATAATGAATGTGGTGGATGTGACTGTGGATAATGAATGTGGGGATGTCACTGTGAATATGAAATGTGGTGGATGTCACTGGATAAATAATGTGGGGGATGTCACTGTGAATAATGAATGTTGGGGAAGTGACTGTGAATTATGAATATGGGGGATGTGACTGTAGATAATGAATGTGGAGAATGAGACTGTTGATAAATAATGTGAGGATCTGACTGTGAATAATGAATGCAGGGGATGTGACTGGATAATGAACGTGGGGGATGTGACAGTGGATAAATAATGGGGGGACATGACTGGATAATGAATGCTGGAGATGTGACTATGGATAAGGAAGGTTAGAGGGGCATGGTGACTGGATAATGAATGTGGGGATGTAACTGTGGATAAGAAATATGGGGGATGTGACTGTGGATAATGAATTTGAGGGATGTGACTGTGGATAATGAATGTGAGGGATGTAACTGTGGAAATGAATGTAGGTGATGTGATTGTGGATAATAAATGTGGGGATGTGACTGTGGATAATGATTGTAGGTGATGTGATTGTGTAATGAATGTGGGGGATGTGACTGTGGATAATGATTGTAGGTGATGTGATTGTGTAATGAATGTGGGGGATGTGACTGTGGATAATGAATGTGTGGATGTGACTGTGTATAAGAAATGTGGTGGAAGTGACTGTGGATAATGAATGTGGGGGATGTGACTGTGGATAATTAATGTAGGTGATGGGATTGTGTAATGAATGTGGGGGATGTGACTGTGATAATGAATGTAGGTGATGAGACTGTGGATAATGAATGTGGGGATGTGACTGTGGATAAGAATTGTGGGGGATGTGATGGGATCATGAATGTGGGGAGATGTGACTGTGGATAATGAATGTATGTGATGTGACTGTGGATAATGAATGTGGGGAGTATGACTGTGGATAATGAATGTGAGGGATTTGACTGTGGATAAAGAATTTGGGGGATGTGACTATGGATAAGGAATGTTGGTGGATGTGAAATATATAAATAAGGAGGTTGGGTTAGGTTGTTATACAGATTTAGTCCAGTTAATCAGGGCGATATGGGGGTCTGGTAATAAATAAGATCTAAGACAGGTGAAATTATATTTATCCTTTATTTATAGAAATGTTAGTCCACACAGAACTATTAAATGTATATCTGTATATGAAAGTTGTATGTTGACTTCGCTTCATATAGTTTTTTTTAAATAGATAATTACATTTTGATATTTGCTTCAAATGTATCCACTTCATTTTTGCTTTATTACCATATAAAGCCTTACTGAATGGCTTACTGAATGGCTTTATTTTCATTTATTGATTTACATACATAGTTTATATTACACCTTATCATCCCTTATTTTTTTTTCAATAGTTTTATCTTTATATATTTACACTAATTTTTAAATAATACTTCATTTTTCATCAATTTTTGCGCACATATGACCTATTTATGTGTCGACGTGCCGTAAAACACTATTCATTCATTCATTCATTCATTCATTATTTTCAAGTTGTATTTGGAAAGTTGTATTTGTGTTAAGTGTACTAATAGAATGTGTATTTATATTCGTATAACTGTTTACTAAACTCAGGGCTTTTGCAATATTAACTGGTGACAAAATCCAAAAAGCTTTTCAAGACACTCATAGTAATATATACAATGTGCTAGTGTGTTGCCTTGCATGCGTGTTACATAGCTTTATAAAACACATGTATGTTTTTGCACAACATATATATTAATACTTTTGTTTTACACACTTGCTTATTGTAGCACCAAACTGAGAATCCAACTAAATAAACAATCACCAGATTTTATTTTTTTTTTAGCTCTACTGATCAGAGATCAACAGAGCTTATGCCGTGGTGCGGTGTCCGTCGTCCGTCCGTCCGTAAAGTTTTTTTATAGCGACTACTCCTCTGAAACTACTGGATTTTCATGAAACTTTACAGAAATTTTGCCCATGAAGTCTTGTTGATCCTAGCAAAAATTCATGTTGATGTGAAATCAAAGATGGCCATCAAAGCTAAAAATAGATTTTTAAAAAACAAGTTTGTAGCGACTACTTCTTGAAAACTACAAGAGATATTGATATGGGACTTTTTCTAAAATGATCATTTTGATTCGACATTAAACATGGATGCCAGTGGCCATCTTTGTTTACATAGAGTTATACAGTAAAAACTTGTAGCGACTACTCCTCGGAAACTACTTGACGGATTTTCATGAAACATCACAGGAATGTTGCTCTTGATATCTAGTTGGTCCTAGCAAACATTCAGGTTGGCCGGAAATTCAAGATAGCCGCCATGGCTAAAAATAGAATTTAAAAAATAAGTTTGTAGCGACTGCCTCTTGAAACTATCAGTGATATTGATATAGGACTTCTTCTAAAATGATCAGCATGACATGATGTTGGTCCTTGTCGAAAATCATTTGATTCGACTTTAAACATGGCTGCAAGCGGCCATCTTTGTTTTCATGGAGTTATATAGTAAAAATTTGTAGCGACTACTCCTGGAACTACTTGATGGATTTACATGAAGTTTCACAGGAATGTTGCTCTTGATGTCTAGTTGATCCTAGCATAATTTCAGGTCGGCCAGAAATTCAAGTAGGCCGACACAGCTAAAAATAGATTTTTAAAAAACATGTTTGTAGCGACTACTTCTTGAAAACTATAAGTTTTATTGATATGGGATTTTTACTAAAATGATCAGCTTGACATGATGTTGTTCTTTGTCGAAAATCATTGTAGCGACTACTCCTCTGAAACTACTTGACGGATTTTCATGAAACTTAACAGGAATGTTGCTCTTGATGTCTAGTTGGTCCTAGCAAAATTTCAGGTCGGCCGGAAATTCAAGATGGTCCCCACTGCTAAAAATAGATTTTTAAAAAACAAGTTTGTAGCGACTACTTCTTGAAAATTGTAAGTGATATTGATATGGGACTTTTTCTAAAATGACCAGTATGGCATGATGTTGGTCCTTGTCAAAAATCATTTTGATTCGACATTAAACATGGCTGCCAGCGGCCATCTTTGTTTACATAAAGTTAAATAGTAAAAACTTGTAGCGACTACTCCTCTGAAGCTACTTGATGGATTTTCATGAAACTTCACAGGAATGTTGCTCTTGGTATCTAGTTGGTCCTAGCAAAATTTCAGGTTGGCCAGAAATTCAAGATGGCCGCCACGGCTAAAAATAGATTTTTTAAAAACAAATTTGTTGTGACTACTTCTTGAAAACTATAAGTGATATTGATATGGGACTTTTTCTCTAAAATGATCAGCATGACATGATGCTGGGCCTAGTTGAAAATTATTTTGATTCGATAAACATGGTTGCCAGCGGCCATCTTTGTTTACATGAAGTTATATATAAAAACTTGTAACGATTACTCTGAAACTACTTGACAGATTTTCTTGAAACTTCACAGGAATGCTGATCTAGCTATCAGAACCTGCCAGTAGAGCTTCAAGGTCATTGACCTCTTGTTATTTGTTTATGATTTTAAAATTGTTCAGTATCCTTTAAAAATGGTTCATGGTCTACTTGTAAATTTGTTAAGGTAAACAAATTATATAATATAATTTAAAAAAAAACACATGCATCTTATGATCAGTTAAACTGTGTGTACTGATGCTTGTAAATTAAATGAGAGCAAAAAGAATAAGATTTTGAAAGCCATCTCCCACAGTCCCACTGTTATATGATAATAGATATTTTTGTTGAAACATTTTGTTTTGGTGTTGACATTTTTGTTTTGTTTATAGAAAGTATTTTGTAGCTGATTTGTAGCTTGTTGTCTCTGTATTTACCTGCATGGATATATGAGGGGTTGTGTTGTAATATTGTCAGGTGGTACATAGTGAAATATCATTCACCTCGACTCCAAATAAAAACAAATACAGTTCAGAATACTGTGATGATGATGTTGTTGTTTTCAGGGTAGAGAGAATACTGTGATGATGATGTTGTTATTTTTAGCTCGACTGATCAGAGATCAGCAGAGCTTATGCCGTGGTGCGGCGTCCGGCGTCCGTCCGTCCGTCTGTCCGTAAACCTTTATTGGAGCGACTACTCCTCTGAAACTACTGATGCATATTCATGAAACTTTACAGAAATGTTGCCCATAAAGTCTAGTTGATCCTAGCAAAAATTCATGTTGATGTGAAATCCAAGATGGCCGCCAAAGCTAAAAATTGAGTTTTAAAATACAAGTTTGTAGCGACTACTTCTTGAAAACTATAAGTGATATTGATATGGGACTTTTTCTAAAATGATCAGCATGACATAATGTTGGTCCTTGTCAAAAATCGTTTTGATTCAACGTTAAATATGGCTACAGCGGCCATCTTTGTTAACATAGTGTTATATAGTAAAAACTTGTAGCGACTACTCCTCTGAAGCTACTTTGCAGATTTTCATGGAACTTTACAGGAATGTTGCTCTTCATGTCTAATTGATCCTAGCAAAATTTCAGATCTGCCAGAAATTCAAGATGGCCACCACAGCTAAAAATAGATTTTTAAAAAATAAGTTTGTAGCGACTACTATTTGAAAACTATAAGTGATATTGATATGGGACTTTTTCTAAAATGATCAGCATGACATGATGTTGATCCGAGTCGAACATTATTTTGATCGACGTTAAACATGGCTGCCAGTGGCCATCTTTGTTTACATAGTGTTATATAGTAAAAACTTGTAGCGACTACTCCTTGACGGATGTTCATGAAACTTCACAGGAATGTTGCTGTTGATGTCTAGTTGATCCTAGAAAAATTTCAGGCTCGCTGGAAATTCAAAATGGCTGCCACCGCTAAAAATAGATTTAAAATAAATAAATTTGTAGCGACTACTTCTTGAAAACTGTAAGTGATATTGATATGTGACATTTTCTAAAATGATCAGCATGACATGATGTTGATCCTTGTCGAAATTTATTTCGATGCGACTTTAAACATGGCTAGCGGCCATCTTTGTTTACATAGATTTATATAGTAAAAACTTGTAGCGACTACTCCTCTGAAACTACCTGACAATTTTTTATGAAACTTTACAGGATTGTTGCTCTTGATGTCTAATTGATCTCAGAATGTTTTTAGGTCGGCCGGAAATTCAAGATGGCTGCCATGGCTAAAAACAGATTTTTTAAAAAAGTTTTTAGGGACTACTTCTTGAAAACTGTAAGTGATATTGATATGGGACTTTTTCTAAAATGATCAGCATGACATAATGTTGATTCTTGTAGAAATTTATTTTGAATCAAAATTAAATCTGGGCACCAGTGGCCATCTTTGTTTACATAGAGTTTGTATAGTAAAAAATTGTAGTGACTACTCCTCTGAAACTGCTAGACAGATTTTCATGAAATTTCACAGGAATGTTGCTCTTGATGTCTAGTTGATCCTAGCACAATTTCAGGTCAGCTGGAAATTCAAGATGGCCACCACGGCTAAACATAGATTTTTAAAAACAAGTTTGTAGTGACTACTTCTTGAAAACTGTAAGTGATATTGATATGGGACTTTTTCTGAAATGATCAGCATGACAAGATGTTGATCCTTGTCGAAAATTATTTTGATTCAACATTAAACATGGCTGCCAGTGGCCATCTTTATTTACCTAGAGTTATATAGTAAAAACTTCAAGTTGTAGCGACTACTCCTCTGAAACTACTTGACAGATTTTATGAAACTTCACGGGAATGCTGACCTAGCTATCAAAATCTATCAGTAGAGCTTCAAGGTCATTGACCTCTTGTTAGGGGAGAGATGGAGAGTGCTCATTTTCATGGATGATTAAATCCACAAATTTAGGACAATGTAGACCGTCACAATACTTACCATCAGTTGGTTTATTTTGTTGAAATTGCAAATTCATGATGACGCCATGAAATTTCTGATGAAAGGACTAGGTATGATAAGGGGCAAAATTGCCCCCCAATATCGAAAGTTTTAATGCACAAGTTTTGAATATCTAGTTTAGCTAAAAATGAACTCAATCATTAAAACTCATTACAAGTTTGTTTGAATGCTCTAAATGAGTTTAAGAGCCTCACAAACAAGGCCTTTTTTTTCAAAAAATCACATTTTTTGTACATTTTCAGCAGTTTTCAATCAGTTTGTGGTCTTGGAAATATAGAGCGCACTCTCGAGCACAGCTGATTTTTTTGTTGAGATACTTGATAGCGATGCATAATCAGCCAAAAAACTGTGTGTGCTCTGAGGTGCGCTCTATATTTTTAGGATCAAAATCTTGCCTAGAAAGGTCCAAAATCTACAAAATATGCCATTTTTTGAGACACTGTTAATTGTTCTAGATAAAGATAATTAGTAAAAATATCTTTTGAAACTAGAATATGATCTATTTACTTCAACATGCACAACAGGTTATATGTAAATATCATTTTTTGCATGTTGAATATACTGGGGGCCAAAATACCCTCTTATCTTACCTTGTTCGAAATTCGATGTCAATACCTTGCATAATATTTTTTATAAATTATAGCTTCCATGTAAGGTCAGAGGTGCTTGGCTGATTATATTAACAAAATAGTCGCAGACAACATGATCCCTGTCGCTTATTATGCCCCCCTTGCAAATGTCGGTCGATCCGTCTGTCCGTCCCGAAATCTTCTAAAAAAAAAATCACTAAAAATTGCTGGTCTTTGCGATAACTCAAGAATAGCTGGCACTACAAACTTTAAGCTTGGCAGGAATGTTTGTGTCATGGTCGTTGAAGGGGAGCATAATTATATGTTTACAAACATCTCTTGTTAATTTTGACCTTTTAAACCCAGACTTTTTGACCATTTGGTTATCGGTATGTAAGTATCTTGCGACATTTGTTGAAGGGATATGAAACAGTTTTAAGGATGGTGAAGTAATTTTTAGCTCACCTTATCAAAGATCAGCAGAGCTTATACCATGGTGCAGCGTCCGTCGTCCGTCCGTCCGTCAGTCTGTAAACTTTTTCTTATAGACACTACTCCTCTGAAACTACTTGGCGGATTTTCACAAAACTTCACAGGAATGTTACTCTTGATGTCTAGTTGATCCTAGCAAAATTTCAGGTCGGCCGGAAATTCAGGATGGCCGCCACAGCTAAAAATAGGTTTTTTAAAAAAAACAAGCTTGTAGCGACTACTTCTTGAAAGCTATAAGTGATATCGATATTTGACTTTTTCTAAAATGATCAGCATGACATGTTGTTGATCTTAGTCAAAATTTATTTTTAGTCTGTATTAAACATGGTCGCCAGGTGCCATCTTTGTTTACATAGAGTTTTATAGTAAAAACTTGTAGCGACTACTCGACAGATTTTCATAACTTCACAGAAATGTTGCTCTTGATGTCTAGTTGATCCTAGCAAAATTTCAGGTCTGCCTGAAATTCAAGATGGCCACCATGGCTAAAAATAGATTTAAAAAAAAACATACTTCTAGAAAGTTGTAAGTGATATTGATATTGGACTTTTTCTAAAATGATCAGCATGACATGATGTTGATCCTAGTCGTAAATTATTTTGATTCAACATTAAACTTGGCCGCCAGCCGCCGTCTTTGTTTACATTGAGTTTATATAGTAAAAATGTGTAGCGACTACTCCTCTCAAACTACTTTCAAACTTCACAGGAACGTTGCTCTTGATGTCTAATTGATCCCAGTAAAACTTGAGGTCGGGCAGAAATTCAAGATGGCCACCATGTCTAAAAATAGATTTTTTAAAAACAAGTTTGTAGTGACTACTTCTTGAAAACTGTAAGTGATATTGATATGGGACTTTTTCTGAAATGATCAGCATGACAAGATGTTGATCCTTGTCGAAAATTCTTTTGATTCAACATTAAACATGGCTGCCAGTGGCCATCTTTATTTACCTAGAGTAATATATTATATACTATAAGTTATATTGATATTGACTTTTTCTAAAATGATCAGCATGACATGCTGTTGATCCTTGTCGATAATTATTTTGAATCAACATTAAACATGGCTGCCAGTGGCCATCTTTGTTTACATAGAGTTTATATTGTACATTTTTTTAGCGACTACTCCTCTGAAACTACTTAAGGGATTTTCATGGAAAATCACAGGAATGTTGCTCTTGATATTTAGTTGATCCTAGCAAAATTTCAGGTCGGCCGGAAGTTCAAGTTGGCCGTCAAGGCTAAAAATAGATTTTTTCGAAACAAGTTTGTAGCGACAACTTCTTAAAAACTGTAAGTGATATTGATATGCGACTTTTTCTAAAATGATTGGCATGACATGATGTTGATCCTGTCGTCAAATTACTTTGATTCAACATTAAACATGGCCGCCAGCTGCCATCTTTGTTTATACATAGAGTTTATTTTGTTTATACATAGAGTTTATATAGTAAAATTTTGCAGTGACTACTCATCTCAAACTACTTGACGGATTTTCATGAAACTTCATAGGAATGTTGCTCTTGATGTCTATTTGATCCCAGCAAAACTTCAGGCCGGCCGGAAATTCAAGATTGCCACCATGGCTAAAGATATATTTCTAACCAAAAGTTTGTAGAGACTCCTCTTGAAAACTGTAAGATTAGGGATATTGACTAAAATGATCAGCATGACATGATGTTGATCCCTGAAACTACGTTACCGATTTTTATGAAACTTTACAGGAATGCTGATCTAGCTATCAAAACCTATCAGTAGAGCTTCAAGGTCATTGACTGCTTGTTTCAGTTCTTTTGAACGAGATACCTTCAATATGACCTTGGTCTCTTGGTATTTTTATAGTTAGTTGATTTTCTCAATGACTAAACATGAAATAAAGATGAAAAAAATACATGAAATGTCAATTTGTGCATTCAATTTGTGTACATTTGAATCCAGACTGTGACCTTGACCTTGGTATAGTTAGTCAACTTTTGTAATGACTAAATATACACATATTGAAGAAATATGAACAAATAAAATACTAGGGAATGTTAAGTTTTCTCACTGACACACGGATGCCGGAGGCATGGATGGAACAGACACTATTATTATAATTATCCCACTCCAGGGATGGCTAGGGATAAATATAATATCTAACGTAGTTAATTGAAAATACTCAATGCTGATTGGTTACTGAGGAGTTTTTAAAAAACTATCAAGACCTATGACGTCACGTCCTTCAAACGTTATGACGTCATTTTAAACGTCAGAAAATATCCAAAACAACGATGGCGTTAGTTTAAAGTGATGTTACATTCAAACAACAAATTGAAATTGTTAAGAATAGCATAAAGCTGTATATTTTCTTTGTTTGGTGATGACAGATGGACATACAATGTAAGTTGGGAAAATTAGTTTGTATTATGTTCGGTCTCTTGAAAATATGTGTTAAATACCTAAAAATCCATTTCAGATAAGAAATAAAATATTTCCAGCGGGTTTATATTGTGTGAGATCAAAACCTGGTATTTGGGACTTGAAACACATCGAAACCCAAGCCTAAGGCCCTTGATATCAATGATCTTCAAGTCCTGCCCACCAGGTATTATCTGGGACAATACAAACCTGCTGGAAATATTTTATTTGTTAAGCAAAAACCAGTCTGTATGTGTGATCTAGATCATTAACATGAGCAAACCCAGGTACAGGTCTGTATGTGTGGTCTGGATGATTAACATGTGCAAACCTAGCTGCAGGTCTGTATGTGTGATCTGGATGATTGACATGAGCAAACCTAGCTGCAGGTCTGTATGTGTGATCTGGATGATTGACCTGTGCAAACCCAGCTGCAGGTCTGTATGTGTGATTGGGATGATTGACATGTGCAAACCCAGCTGCAGGTCTGTATGTGTGATCTGGATGATTGACATGTGCAAACCCAGCTGCAGGTCTGTATGTGTGGTCTGGATGATTAACATGTGCAAACCCAGCTGCAGGTCTGTATGTGTGATCTGGATGATTGACATGAGCAAACCCAGGTACAGGTTTGTATGTGTGGTCTGTATGATTGACATGAGCAAACCCAGCTGCAGGTCTGTATGTGTGGTCTGTATGATTGACATGTGCAAACCCAGCTACAGGTCTGTATGTGTGGTCTGTATGATTGACATGAGCAAACCCAGCTGCAGGTCTGTATGTGTGGTCTGTATGATTGACATGTGAAAACCCAGCTACAGGTCTGTATGTGTGGTCTGGATGATTGACATGAGCAAACCCAGTTACAGGTCTGTATGTGTGGTCTGTATAATTGACATGATCAAACCCAGCTGCAGGTCTGTATGTGTGGTCTGTATGATTGACATGAGCAAACCCAGCTGCAGGTCTGTATGTATGGTCTGTATGATTGACATGTGCAAACCCAGCTGCAGGTCTGTGTGTGTGGTCTGAATGATTGACAGGTGCAAACCCAGCTGCAGGTCTGTATGTGTGGTCTGGATGATTAACATGTGCAAACCCAGCTGCAGGTGTGTATGTGTGGTCCGGATGATTAATATATGCAAAACGAAGTGCAGGTCTGTATGTGTGGTATGGATGATTAAAATGAGCAAACCCAGCTGCAGGTCTGTATGTGTGGTCTGTATGATTGACATGTGCAAATCCAGCTGCAGGTCTGTATGTGTGGTCTGGATGATTGAAATGTGCAAACCCAGTTACAGGTCTGTATGTGTGTTCTGGATGATTGACATGTGCAAACCGAGCTGCAGGTCTGTATGTGTGGTCTATGATTGACATGTGCAAACCCAGCTGCAGGTCTGTATGTGTGGTCTGGATGATTGAAATGTGCAAACCCAGTTACAGGTCTGTATGTGTGGTCTGGATGATTGACATGTGCAAACCGAGCTGCAGGTCTGTATGTGTGGTCTGTATGATTGACATGTGCAAATCCAGCTGCAGGTCTGTATGTGTGGTCTGGATGATTGACATGTGCAAACCCAGCTGCAGGTCTGTATGTGTGGTCTGGATGATTGA
This sequence comes from Cyrtodaria siliqua, assembly GCA_037043455.1. Taxonomy (NCBI): domain Eukaryota; kingdom Metazoa; phylum Mollusca; class Bivalvia; order Adapedonta; family Hiatellidae; genus Cyrtodaria; species Cyrtodaria siliqua. The sequence continues at coordinate 117,900 of JAWPHD010003393.1, forward strand.
AATGTGCAAACCCAGTTACAGGTCTGTATGTGTGGTCTGGATGATTGACATGTGCAAACCCAGCTGCAGGTCTGTATGTGTGGTCTGTATGATTGACATGTGCAAACCCAGCTGCAGGTCTGTATGTGTAGTCTGGATGATTGACATGTGCAAACCCAGCTACAGGTCTGTATGTGTGGTCTGGATGATTAACATGTGCAAACCCAGCTGCAGGTCTGTATTTGTGGTCCGGATGATTAATATGTGCAAAGCCAGCTGCATGTCTGTATGTGTGGTCTGGATGATTGACAGGTGCAAACCCAGCTGCAGGTCTGTATGTGTGGTCTGGATGATTGAAATGTGCAAACCCAGTTACAGGTCTGTATGTGTGGTCTGGATGATTGAAATATGCAAACCCAGTTACAGGTCTGTATGGGTGGTCTGGATGATTGACATGTGCAAACCGAGCTGCAGGTCTGTATGTGTGGTCTGTATGATTGACATGTGCAAACTCAGCTGCAGGTCTGTATTTGTGGTCTGTATGATTGACATGTGCAAACCCAGCTGCAGGTCTGTATGTGTGGTGTGGATGATTGACATGTGCAAACTCAGCTGCAGGTCTGTATTTGTGGTCTGTATGATTGACATGTGCAAACCGAGCTGCAGGTCTGTATGTGTGGTCTGTATGATTGACATGTGCAAACTCAGCTGCAGGTCTGTATTTGTGGTCTGTATGATTGACATGTGCAAACTCAGCTGCAGGTCTGTATTTGTGGTCTGTATGATTGACATGTGCAAACCCAGCTGCAGGTCTGTATGTGTGGTGTGGATGATTGACATGTGCAAACCCAGCTACAGGTCTGTATTTGTGGTCCGGATGATTAATATGTGCAAAGCCAGCTGCAGGTCTGTATGTGTGGTCTGGATGATTGACAGGTGCAAACCCAGCTGCAGGTCTGTATGTGTGATGTGGATAAACTTTTGCAAACCCAGCTGCAGATTGTGGTCTAGTTATATAAAGATGTTAGTTGTTACTGCAAATGAAGCCCCGGTACCATTTACCGTTAGTGCGATAAAAAAAACAAGGTGAAAGAGTAACTTCACGGTAAAGAATCAAATGAATGAAGTTGAAAGTTTGATATTTGATAACATACCAGGTATGTATTAGTAGTTTGTTTATGCATGTTTCCATTTAATAAATTCACATATAATAAGCTTTAAGTGGTATATTATCCTTTGAGATATTGTTATGGGTTCAAGTACAATGTTTTTCAAAACTTGGCATTTGATAAACATAAATGCTAATATACCACACATGATACAGGGTTTAAAATTCTAGTTGTCACTCTTGGGGAATCTGTACGCAGTGAGCAAAGGGTAATGCATTAGAATCAGATTGCTATCTTTGTGTCATATAACCACTACTACAGCTATTGAAGTAGACGCTAATGTTTAGTATGGTGATCCCATCTACTGTAACAAAATTGCAGATAGTTTCTAAATGCTTTAGTTTTAGGTTGTTGAAGTTTTCTTGGCATATATACATTACCCATACAGCTTTGGAAATTGTTTATCACAAATTTGATACTTTGATGATTTTATACATAATTTCTACCTATAAATTATGACAATGAAATGGAATAACTAGATACAAATTACGCAACTTACAAAACTGAAAAGATAAGAATGATAACTTTAATAATCCAAGTATAACTTTTGTGTTTAAAATTGTTGAAGTTGCAGGATAAGCCACATAAAATTAACACCGTCAAAGGTTGTCTATACATTTCGTACTGTGCACTAACCAGTTCTCACAAGGTACAGATTCCCCAGGAGTGGTTGTGTGTTGTATGCAATTTGATAAGAAACCTTTTCGACCAGTGAAATCATGTGACATGTCTTCTGGACACCATAAGCATGACATACAGCCTGAATGGCAACATGCAAGTATATCAGTTATTACACAACATTTTTCACATAAATGTATTGCATAAGTATATCACACATATATCACATAAGTATATCACACAAAGATATCACACATTTATCACATAACTCTTATCACACATTTATCGCACATACCATATACATTTATCACAAACACATGTATCGCAAAAATATATAACACGAATATATAACACGAAAAAAGATATCATACGAATATATGACATGTTTATCACAAATGTTTATCATATAAATATCACAAATGTTTATCACATAAATAAATCGCAAATGTTTATCACAAAGATATCATGAAGATATCACACATTTTTATAACACAAATATATCACAAATTTTTATCATACAAAGATATCACAAATATTTATCACACACAGATATCACAGATGTTTAAAATACAAAGCTACCATCACTCAAAGATATCACAAATGTTTATCTTATAAAGTATCACAAAACTGTAACCTATTTATTCTTAATAACAACAAATGCAAGCTTTTAACAACTGCTTATTTGCATTTCTTTCTTAAATATGTAGCATAAACTGCATGATACCCAATATTGGTTATATTTGTGTAAATAAGCTTGTAGTTGGCGCATAAAGCCACCTAATGCCCTTGATCATTATGGACTAAGTATACCTATGTGCCTGTAGGAATTGTTAAAGGGGCTCGTCTCCAGAATTGAAACAGAAAAGCCCTGGCCCAAATGAAAGTTCACAAGGATGATTTTTGAATTAATATAATCCAATCCAGTATGATGGACATTTAAAAAAGCAAACAACAATAAACATGATTACAAGATTCTTAGTATTCTAAAGAACAGTGCCTCTATATACAGTGGACATTTATCTAGAGCAGTCTGGTAAACAGTGAACATTAATCTGCTCGTTACCCCTGTATACAGTGAACATTAGAGTAGTATCTAGAATAGTGCCTCTGTTTGTATACAGTGAACATGTATCTAGAGTAGTGCCTCTGATTGTATACAGTGTAGAGTAGTGCCTCTGTCTGTATACAGTGAACATGTATCTAGAGTAGTATCTAGAGTAGTGCCTCTGTTTGTATACAGTGTAGAGTAGTGCCTCTGTCTGTATACAGTGAACATGTATCTAGAGTAGTATCTAGAGTAGTGCCTCTGTTTGTATACAGTGTAGAGTAGTGCCTCTGTCTGTATACAGTGAACATGTATCTAGAGTAGTATCTAGAGTAGTGCCTCTGTTTGTATACAGTGGAGAGTAGTGCCTCTGTCTGTATACAGTGTAGAGTAGTGCCTCTGTTTGTATACAGTGAACATGTATCTAGAGTAGTGCCTCTGTCTGTTTACAGTGTAGAGTAGTGCCTCTGTTTGTATACAGTGAACATGTATCTAGAGTAGTGCCTCTGCTTGTATACAGTGTAAAGTAGTGCCTCTGTTTGTATACAGTGTAGAGTAGTGCCTCTGTTTGTATACAGTGTAGAGTAGTGCCTCTGTCTGTATACAGTGTAGAGTAGTGCCTCTGTTTGTATACAGTGAACATGTATCTAGAGTAGTGCCTCTGTCTGTTTACAGTGTAGAGTAGTGCCTCTGTTTGTATACAGTGAACATGTATCTAGAGTAGTGCCTCTGCTTGTATACAGTGTAGAGTAGTGCCTCTGTTTGTATACAGTGTAGAGTAGTGCCTCTGTTTGTATACAGTGTAGAGTAGTGCCTCTGTTTGTATACAGTGTAGAGTAGTGCCTCTGTTTGTATACAGTGTAGAGTAGTGCCTCTGTCTGTATACAGTGAACATGTATCTAGAGTAGTATCTAGAGTAGTGCCTCTGTTTGTATACAGTGTAGAGTAGTGCCTCTGTTTGTATACAGTGAAGAGTAGTGCCTCTGTCTGTATACAGTGAACATGTATCTAGAGTAGTATCTAGAGTAGTGCCTCTGTTTGTATACAGTGTAGAGTAGTGCCTCTGTCTGTATACAGTGAACATGTATCTAGAGTAGTGCCTCTGTTTGTATACAGTGTAGAGTATTGCCTCTGTCTGTATACAGTGTAGAGTAGTGCCTCTGTGTGTATACAGTGAACATGTATCTAGAGTAGTATCTAGAGTAGTGCCTCTGTCTGTTTACAGTGTAGAGTAGTGCCTCTGTTTGTATACAGTGAACATGTATCTAGAGTAGTATCTAGAGTAGAGCCTCTGTTTGTATACAGTGTAGAGTAGTGCCTCTGTCTGTATACAGTGAACATGTATCTAGAGTAGTGCCTCTATTTGTATACAGTGTAGTGTAGTGCCTCTGTCTGTATACAGTGAACATGTATCTAGAGTAGTATCTAGAGTAGTGCCTCTGTCTGTTTACAGTGTAGAGTAGTGCCTCTGTTTGTATACAGTGAACATGTATCTAGAGTAGTATCTAGAGTAGAGCCTCTGTTTGTATACAGTGTAGAGTAGTGCCTCTGTCTGTATACAGTGAACATGTATCTAGAGTAGTGCCTCTATTTGTATACAGTGTAGTGTAGTGCCTCTGTCTGTATACAGTGAACATGTATCTAGAGTAGTATCTAGAGTAGTGCCTCTGTTTGTATACAGTGTAAAGTAGTGCCTCTGTCTTTATAAAGTGAACATGTATCTAGAGTAGTATCTAGAGTTATAGTGCCTCTGTTTTTTATACAGTGTAGAGTAGTGCCTCTGTCTGTATACAGTGAACATGTATCTAGAGTAGTGCCTCTGTCTGTATACAGTGTAGAGTAGTGCCTCTGTCTGTATACAGTGAACATGTATCTAGAGTAGTATCTAGAGTAGTGCCTCTGTTTGTATACAATGTAGAGTAGTGCCTCTGTTTGTATACAGTGTAGAGTAGTGCCTCTGTTTGTATACAGTGAAGAGTAGTGCCTCTGTGTGTATACAGTGAACATGTATCTAGAGTAGTATCTAGAGTAGTGCCTCTGTTTGTATACAGTGTAGAGTAGTGCCTCTGTCTGTATACAGTGAACATGTATCTTGAGTAGTGCCTCTGTTTGTATACAGTGTAGAGTATTGCCTCTGTCTGTATACAGTGTAGAGTAGTGCCTCTGTTTGTATACAGTGAACATGTATCTAGAGTAGTATCTAGAGTAGTGCCTCTGTCTGTTTACAGTGTAGAGTAGTGCCTCTGTTTGTATACAGTGAACATGTATCTAGAGTAGTATCTAGAGTAGAGCCTCTGTTTGTATACAGTGTAGAGTAGTGCCTCTGTCTGTATACAGTGAACATGTATCTAGAGTAGTATCTAGAGTAGTGCCTCTGTTTATATACAGTGTAGAGTAGTGCCTCTGTCTGTATACAGTGAACATGTATCTAGAGTAGTATCTAGAGTAGTGCCTCTATTTGTATACAGTGTAGAGTAGTGCCTCTGTCTGTATACAGTGAACATGTATCTAGAGTAGTATCTAGAGTAGTGCCTCTGTTTGTATACAGTGAACATGTATCTAGAGTAGTCCCTCTGTTTGTATACAGTGTAAAGTAGTGCCTCTGTCTGTATACAGTGAACATGTATCTAGAGTAGTATCTAGAGTAGTGCCTCTGTTTGTATACAGTGTAGAGTAGTGCCTCTGTCTGTATACAGTGAACATGTATCTAGAGTAGTGCCTCTGTCTGTATACAGTGTAGAGTAGTGCCTCTGTCTGTATACAGTGAACATGTATCTAGAGTAGTATCTAGAGTAGTGCCTCTGTTTGTATACAGTGTAGAGTAGTGCCTCTGTTTGTATACAGTGAACATGTATCTAGAGTAGTATCTAGAGTAGTGCCTCTGTTTGTATACAGTGTAAAGTAGTGCCTCTGTCTGTATACAGTGAACATGTATCTAGAGTAGTATCTAGAGTAGTGCCTCTGTTTGTATACAGTGTAGAGTAGTGCCTCTGTCTATATACAGTGAACATGTATCTAGAGTAGTGCCTCTGTCTGTATACAGTGTAGAGTAGTGCCTCTGTCTGTATACAGTGAACATGTATCTAAGAGTAGTATCTAGAGTAGTGCCTCTGTTTGTATACAGTGTAGAGTAGTGCCTCTGTCTGTATACAGTGAACATTAATCTAGAGTAGTATCTAGAGTATTGCCTCTGTGTGTATACAGTGTAGAGTAGTGCCTCTGTGTGTATACAGTGTAGAGTAGTGCCTCTGTGTGTATACAGTGTAGAGTAGTGCCTCTGTCTGTATACAGTGTAGAGTATTGCCTCTGTCTGTATACAGTTGAGAGTAGTGCCTCTGTCTGTATACAGTGTAGAGTAGTGCCTCTGTATACATTGAACATTATTCTAGAGTATTATCTAGAGTAGTGCCTCTGTTTGTATACAGTGAACATGTATTTAGAGTAGTATCTAGAGTAGTGCCTCTGTTTGTATACAGTGAACATGTATCTAGAGCAGTATCTAGAGTAGTGCCTCTGTATACAGTGTAGAGTAGTGCCTCTGTCTGTATACAGTGAACATTATTCTAGAGTAGTATCTAGAGTAGTGCCTCTGTCTGTATACAGTGAACATGTATCTAGAGTAGTATCTAGAGTAGTGCCTCTGTTTGTATACAGTGTAGAGTAGTGCCTCTGTCTGTATACAGTGAACATTAGAGTAGTGCCTCTGTCTGTATACAGTGTAGAGTAGTGCCTCTGTCTGTATACAGTGAACATTATTCTAGAGTAGTATCTAGAGTATTGCCTCTGTTTGTATACAGTGTAGAGTAGTGCCTCTGTTTGTATACAGTGAAGAGTAGTGCCTCTGTCTGTATACAGTGTACATTAATCTAGAGTAGTGCCTCTGTCTGTATACAGTGAAAATTTATCTAGAGTAGTATCTAGAGTAGTGCCTCTGTCTGTATACAGTGAACATTAATCTGCTATGTACCCCTGTATACAGTGAATATTTATCTAGAAATCTGTGATTGTTTAACTGTACATGGTCATTATCACATCTTTTGTAAGGACAAAGAATTGTTGGTTTGTACCACTGTCTGGTTATTTTCAGCATCATTGGTCTGTACGTGACATTCATTTTGCTGATTGGAAGGATCCTGAGAGTTAGCACGACAGGCCAGTCAACGACAATATCCTTCAATGAGCTCCCATACGTAGACAACGTGCTGCGCTTGTGCTTGGATCTGTATCTTGTGCGGGAGATGCAGGAATTCCGCCTGGAAGAGGATTTGTATGCCAAGCTGATATTTGTGTACAGGTCGGCCGAGACACGTGTCAGGTGGACACGTATGCCAATGTCACAGATTATCGAGACAAAGAAGAATTTGTAGATGAACATTTAAATAACATAATGAGCATTGTGACAGGAGATATTTATAAATCATACCACCTTTGTAATAATTGTATATTAAAACTGGACTTGAAATGTTAACAAAAAGTGCCATGTTCTTAACATAATTTAGTGATAATTATGTTTGTTGTTTTCCAAGTGTAAAAACACCCAACTACCAAATTGGACATTTAATGGATGAATTATACCTGATAAAATGAAAAATTGCAGGTTTTATAAGATACTTTACTTTTTAATTTTATATAATAGCATTTTAGTGTGACAAGAACAGCAACATGATAATTTGGGTTTAAACATAAAGAATTACCAGGCACAATAGATTTTAATATTGCATTGCTTAGTTTGGATTGAAATTTCATTTGCTACACCTATTCCCCAACAACCATTTAAGAATTCCATGACTATTGTTTTGTCACTTGTTTTCATTCCTACTTTGTTACTTTTTTTTAGCTCTACTGATCAGAGATCAGCAGAGCTTATGCCGTGGTGCTGTGTCCGTCGTCCGTCCGTCCGTCTGTCTGTCCGTCCGTAAACTTTTTTTTGTAGTGACTACTCCTCTGAAACTACTGAATGGATTTTGATGAAACTTTACAGAAATGTTGCCCATGAAGTTAAGTTGATCCTAGCAAAAATTCATGTTGATGTGAAATCCAAGATGGCCGCCAAATCTAAAAATAGGTTTTTAAAAAACAAGTGTGTAGCAACTACTTCTTGAAAACTATAAGTGATATTGATATGGGACTTTTTCTAAAATGATCAGCATGACATGATGTTGGTCCTTGCTGAAAATCATTTTTATTCGACGTTAAACATGGCTGCCAGCGACCATCTTTGTTTACATAGAGTTATATAATGAAAACTTGTAGTGACTACTCCTTTGGAACTACTTGACTGATTTTCATGAAATTTCACAGGAATGTTGCTCTTGATGTCTAATTGATCCTAGCAAAATTTCAGGTCGGCCGGAAATTCAAGATGGCTGCCACGGCTTAAAATAGATTTTCAAAATACAAGTTTGTAGCTTCTACTTCTTGAAAACTATAAGTGATATTGATATGGGACTTGTTCTAAAATGATCAGCATGACATGATGTTGGTCCTTGTCAAAAATTGTTTTGATTCTACATTAAACATGGCTGCCAGCGGCCATCTTTATTTACATAAAGTTATATAATAAAAACTTGTAACGACTACTCCTCTGAAACTTCTTGGCGGATTTTCATGAAACTTTACAGGAATGTTGCTCTTAATGTCTTAATGATCCTAGCAAAATTTCAGATCGGCCAGAAATTCAAAATGGCCACCACAGCTGAAAATAGATTTTTAAAAAATAAGTTTGTAGCAATTACTTCTTGAAAACTATTAGTGATATTGATATGGGACTTTTTCTAAAATGTTCAGCATGACATGATGATTATCCGAGTCGAACATTATTTTGATTTGACGTAACACATGACTGCCAGTGGCCATCTTTGTTTACATAGAGATATATAATGATAACTTGTAGCGACTACTCCTCTGAAACTACTTGACGGATGTTCATGAAACTTCACAGGAATGTTGCTCTTGATGTCTAATTGATCCTAGCAAAATTTCAGGTCGGCGGCCCCGTTTGGTCACGGGGCAAAGAATACGGCCACTGCAGATCCCTTTGGAAGGGTAGGCAGAGGGGTAGAATCCCCGCAAATTCATATTCATTTTATCATTTTTTGTTCATGTTCATTAAAAGTCTTCATCATAATCCCTGCATTGTTTCAGGTGCTATCTCGCTCACATCAAAAGAGCAGTGGCAGAAAAACAATAACGTGGCTCCAGCGTAAATGGAGTTTCTCTGATAGAATTTGCAGCAATTCTGCAGTTCAGGGTGCGAAGGTTCTAGGCCCATTTTCCATATTTTATCTGGATGTACATGGAAGATGAGCCTGGCATGTTCATGCCTTTTAGGCGCCATATAACCTTTTCATGTGTTGGTGCGCCTTAAAACCCCAATTCAATTCAATCCAGGTCGGTCGGAAATTCAAGATGGCCAACATGGCTAAAAAAAGATTTTCAAAATACAAGTTTGTAGCAACTACTTGAAAACTATAAGTGATATTGATATGGGACTTTTTCTAAAATGATCAGCATGACATGATGTTGGTCCTTGTCAAAAATCGTTTTGATTCGATGTTAAACATGGCTGTCAGCGGCCATCTTTGCTTACATAGAGTTATATAATGAAAGCGAATACTCCTCTGAAACTACTCAACGGATTTTCATGAAACTTCACAGGAATGTTGCTCTTGATGTCTAATTGATCCTAGCAAAATTTCAGGTCAGCCGGAAATTCAAGATGGCCGTCACGGCTAAGAATAATTTTTCAAAAAACAAGTTTGTAGCGACTACTTCCTGAAATCAAAATAAATCAGTAGAGCTTCAAGGTCATTGACCTCTTGTTTTAAATGTGTCACAAAGTAGGTGTATGGGTCTAACACAAACTTCTTTAAAGACGGTACATCAGGCTTTTGTGGGAGTCTAGGGGCTCCTCTTAAAATTAATATTTATATTTTCCATTATAAAGGACAAACATATAATGAATGAGCCTCAACACAAATTCTTATTTACAGTGACTTCATTCTGCACATTTACAGTGAATTCATTCTGGACAGTAATGTGTGCTATCCAGGTTACACACCAGGGTTACAGTCCCATTTCATTCAAAGCCTGTGGTGAATTCACATTTACAGTGAATTCATTCTGCACAGTAATGTGTGTGTAATATTGTATGCTTTTAATATAATATGCAAAGTCCTACACTAATGTGGTAATGAATAAATACATAACACAAGCTGTGTTGGTACGTCTTCTTTATTTGACCACGTGCATAGAAGTGGAGATTAACATTTATCAGTGGTCGAAGGTTCCAGTATTAGAATGCATGATGGGTAGAGTTATAGACTGGCTGTAAACAAATACTGTTACAGTGTGCTATCCAGGTTACACATCAGGGTTACAGTCCCATTTCATTCAAAGCCTGTGGTGAATTCACATTTACAGTGACTTCATTCTGCACAGTAATGTGTGCTGTCCAGGTTACACACCAGGGTTACAGTCCCATTTCATTCAAAGCCTGTGGTGAATTCACATTTACAGTGACTTCATTCTGCACAGTAATGTGTGCTGTCCATGTTACACACCAGAGTTACAGTCCCATTTCATTCAAAGCCTGTGGTGAATTCACATTTACAGTGAATTCATTCTGCACAGTAATGTGTGCTGTCCAGGTTACACACCAGAGTTACAGTCCCATTTCATTCAAAGCCTGTGGTGAATTCACATTTACAGTGACTTCATTCTGCACAGTAATGTGTGCTATCCAGGTTACACACCAGGGTTACAGTCCCATTTCATTCAAAGCCTGTGGTGAATTCACATTTACAGTGACTTCATTCTGCACAGTAATGTGTGCTATCCAGGTTACACACCAGGGTTACAATCCCATTTCATTCAAAGCCTGTGGTGAATTCACATTTACAGTGACTTCATTCTGCACAGTAATGTGTGCTATCCAGGTTACACACCAGGGTTACAGTCCCATTTCATTCAAAGCCTGTGGTGAATTCACATTTACAGTGACTTCATTCGGCACAGTAATGTGTGCTATCCAGGTTACACACCAGGGTTACAGTCCCATTTCATTCAAAGTCTGTGGTGAATTCACATTTACAGTGACTTCATTCTGCACAGTAATGTGTGCTATCCAGGTTACACACCAGAGTTACAGTCCCATTTCATTCAAAGCCTGTGGTGAATTCACATTTACAGTGACTTCATTCTGCACAGTAATATGTGCTATCCAGGTTACACACCAGGGTTACAGTCCCATTTCATTCAAAGCCTGTGGTGAATTCACATTTACAGTGACTTCATTCTGCACAGTAATGTTTGCTATCCAGGTTACACACCAGGGTTACAGTCCCATTTCATTCAAAGCCTGTGGTGAATTCACATTTACAGTAACTTCATTCTGCACAGTAATGTGTGCTGTCCAGGTTACACACCAGGGTTACAGTCCCATTTCATTCAAAGCCTGTGGTGAATTCACATTTACAGTGACTTCATTCTGCACAGTAATGTGTGCTGTCCAGGTTACACACCAGGGTTACAGTCCCATTTCATTCAAAGCCTGTGGTGAATTCACATTTACAGTGACTTCATTCTGCACAGTAATGTGTGCTATCCAGGTTACACACCAGGGTTACAGTCCCATTTCATTCAAAGCCTGTGGTGAATTCACATTTACAGTAACTTCATTCTGCACAGTAATGTGTGCTGTCCAGGTTACACACCAGGGTTACAGTCCCATTTCATTCAAAGCCTGTGGTGAATTCACATTTACAGTGACTTCATTCTGCACAGTAATGTGTGCTGTCCAGGTTACACACCAGGGTTACAGTCCCATTTCATTCAAAGCCTGTGGTGAATTCACATTTACAGTGACTTCATTCTGCACAGTAATGTGTGCTATCCAGGTTACACACCAGGGTTACAGTCCCATTTCATTCAAAGCCTGTGGTGAATTCACATTTACAGTGACTTCATTCTGCACAGTAATGTGTGCTGTCCATGTTACACACCAGAGTTACAGTCCCATTTCATTCAAAGCCTGTGGTGAATTCACATTTACAGTGACTTCATTCTGCACAGTAATGTGTGCTGTCCAGGTTACACACCAGAGTTACAGTCCCATTTCATTCAAAGCCTGTGGTGAATTCACATGTACAGTGACTTCATTCTGCACAGTAATGTGTGCTATCCAGGTTACACACCAGGGTTACAGTCCCATTTCATTCAAAGCCTGTGGTGAATTCACATTTACAGTGACTTCATTCGGCACAGTAATGTGTGCTATCCAGGTTACACACCAGGGTTACAGTCCCATTTCATTCAAAGTCTGTGGTGAATTCACATTTACAGTGAATTCATTCTGCACAGTAATGTGTGCTATCCAGGTTACACACCAGAGTTACAGTCCCATTTCATTCAAAGCCTGTGGTGAATTCACATTTACAGTGACTTCATTCTGCACAGTAATGTGTGCTGTCCAGGTTACACACCAGAGTTACAGTCCCATTTCATTCAAAGCCTGTGGTGAATTCACATTTACAGTGACTTCATTCTGCACAGTAATGTGTGCTGTCCAGGTTACACACCAGGGTTACAGTCCCATTTCATTCAAAGCCTGTGGTGAATTCACATTTACAGTGACTTCATTCTGCACAGTAATGAGTGCTATCCAGGTTACACACCAGAGTTACAGTCCCATTTCATTCAAAGCCTGTGGTGAATTCACATTTACAGTGACTTCATTCTGCACAGTAATGTGTGCTGTCCAGGTTACACACCAGAGTTACAGTCCCATTTCATTCAAAGCCTGTGGTGAATTCACATTTACAGTGACTTCATTCTGCACAGTAATGTGTGCTATCCAGGTTACACACCAGGGTTACAGTCCCATTTCATTCAAAGCCTGTGGTGAATTCACATTTACAGTGACTTCATTCTGCACAGTAATGTGTGCTGTCCAGGTTACACACCAGAGTTACAGTCCCATTTCATTCAAAGTCTGTGGTGAATTCACATTTACAGTGACTTCATTCTGCACAGTAATGTGTGCTGTCCAGGTTACACACCAGGGTTACAGTCCCATTTCATTCAAAGCCTGTGGTGAATTCACATGTACAGTGACTTCATTCTGCACAGTAATGTGTGCTATCCAGGTTACACACCAGGGTTACAGTCCCATTTCATTCAAAGCCTCTGGTGAATTCACATTTACAGTGACTTCATTCTGCACAGTAATGTGTGCTGTCCAGGTTACACACCAGGGTTACAGTCCCATTTCATTCAAAGCCTGTGGTGAATTCACATGTACAGTGACTTCATTCTGCACAGTAATGTGTGCTATCCAGGTTACACACCAGGGTTACAGTCCCATTTCATTCAAAGCCTCTGGTGAATTCACATGTACAGTGACTTCATTCTGCACAGTAATGTGTGCTATCCAGGTTACACACCAGGGTTACAGTCCCATTTAATTCAAAGCCTCTGGTGAATTCACATTTACAGTGACTTCATTCTGCACAGTAATGTGTGCTGTCCAGGTTACACACCAGAGTTACAGTCCCATTTCATTCAAAGCCTGTGGTGAATTCACATTTACAGTGACTTCATTCTGCACAGTAATGTGTGCTGTCCAGGTTACACACCAGGGTTACAGTCCCATTTCATTCAAAGCCTGTGGTGAATTCACATTTACAGTGACTTCATTCTGCACAGTAATGAGTGCTATCCAGGTTACACACCAGAGTTACAGTCCCATTTCATTCAAAGTCTGTGGTGAATTCACATTTACAGTGACTTCATTCTGCACAGTAATGTGTGCTGTCCAGGTTACACACCAGGGTTACAGTCCCATTTCATTCAAAGCCTGTGGTGAATTCACATGTACAGTGACTTCATTCTGCACAGTAATGTGTGCTATCCAGGTTACACACCAGGGTTACAGTCCCATTTCATTCAAAGCCTCTGGTGAATTCACATTTACAGTGACTTCATTCTGCACAGTAATGTGTGCTGTCCAGGTTACACACCAGGGTTACAGTCCCATTTCATTCAAAGCCTGTGGTGAATTCACATGTACAGTGACTTCATTCTGCACAGTAATGTGTGCTATCCAGGTTACACACCAGGGTTACAGTCCCATTTCATTCAAAGCCTCTGGTGAATTCACATGTACAGTGACTTCATTCTGCACAGTAATGTGTGCTATCCAGGTTACACACCAGGGTTACAGTCCCATTTCATTCAAAGCCTCTGGTGAATTCACATTTACAGTGACTTCATTCTGCACAGTAATGTGTGCTGTCCAGGTTACACACCAGAGTTACAGTCCCATTTCATTCAAAGCCTGTGGTGAATTCACATTTACAGTGACTTCATTCTGCACAGTAATGTGTGCTGTCCAGGTTACACACCAGGGTTACAGTCCCATTTCATTCAAAGCCTGTGGTGAATTCACATTTACAGTGACTTCATTCTGCACAGTAATGAGTGCTATCCAGGTTACACACCAGAGTTACAGTCCCATTTCATTCAAAGCCTGTGGTGAATTCACATTTACAGTGACTTCATTCTGCACAGTAATGTGTGCTGTCCAGGTTACACACCAGAGTTACAGTCCCATTTCATTCAAAGCCTGTGGTGAATTCACATTTACAGTGACTTCATTCTGCACAGTAATGTGTGCTATCCAGGTTACACACCAGGGTTACAGTCCCATTTCATTCAAAGCCTGTGGTGAATTCACATTTACAGTGACTTCATTCTGCACAGTAATGTGTGCTGTCCAGGTTACACACCAGAGTTACAGTCCCATTTCATTCAAAGTCTGTGGTGAATTCACATTTACAGTGACTTCATTCTGCACAGTAATGTGTGCTGTCCAGGTTACACACCAGGGTTACAGTCCCATTTCATTCAAAGCCTGTGGTGAATTCACATGTACAGTGACTTCATTCTGCACAGTAATGTGTGCTATCCAGGTTACACACCAGGGTTACAGTCCCATTTCATTCAAAGCCTCTGGTGAATTCACATTTACAGTGACTTCATTCTGCACAGTAATGTGTGCTGTCCAGGTTACACACCAGGGTTACAGTCCCATTTCATTCAAAGCCTGTGGTGAATTCACATGTACAGTGACTTCATTCTGCACAGTAATGTGTGCTATCCAGGTTACACACCAGGGTTACAGTCCCATTTCATTCAAAGCCTCTGGTGAATTCACATTTACAGTGACTTCATTCTGCACAGTAATGTGTGCTGTCCAGGTTACACACCAGGGTTACAGTCCCATTTCATTCAAAGCCTGTGGTGAATTCACATGTACAGTGACTTCATTCTGCACAGTAATGTGTGCTATCCAGGTTACACACCAGGGTTACAGTCCCATTTCATTCAAAGCCTCTGGTGAATTCACATTTACAGTGACTTCATTCTGCACAGTAATGTGTGCTGTCCAGGTTACACACCAGGGTTACAGTCCCATTTCATTCAAAGCCTGTGGTGAATTCACATGTACAGTGACTTCATTCTGCACAGTAATGTGTGCTATCCAGGTTACACACCAGGGTTACAGTCCCATTTCATTCAAAGCCTCTGGTGAATTCACATTTAAGACATTAACAACAAAGTGCTAACTCTAATTTGATTGATAACATTTTTATGATGAATTGGAACATTTTTTATTTTTATTTTTTTCTAGAAAAGCCTGATGTAGGTAATGAATTAAAAAAGAAAGAAGAGTTTCTGTGTTATTATTGTACAAGTGGAAGTGTGCATACACAGTTTTGGTTTTAGTTATGACAGGGTATAATGTAAAAAAAAAAAGAAAAAAATTTCAACCTGATTTGAATTTTGAATTTGTTTTCTGTGTATGTACTTTGATATGAGTTTTGAATCTGTTTCTATATACTTTTCCTACTTGCCACTGCAAATCCGGCTAGAGGCAGAGGGGTAGGGCACCCAGTTCAATTCAATTCATTTTGATTGTCTGTCAAATACTTTCCATAGTCCATATCACAAAAATACTCAGTAGAACTCCAGTGTTCACTGCTTGGTGCTTTGTTTATGAATAATGTTACATACCATATAGTTGTAGTTATAGAAAGTGTTAATTTAGTTGTATATTTTTAGAACAGTTTTGTTTCTACATATTTGCACCAAAGTGCTCAAAATATTTTAATGAATTTAAATGCTGTAATAATTATGTAACACTTGAAATGTTTTTAAACAATTTGTTATTTTATAAATACAAAATGTAATATTGTGTCTCTTTAATTGGACTGGTGTACAGTTTTAAAGGTTGCTAGTTTCAGATACATTTGTATTTGTAATTATCAATGGCTGGCAGTACAACTGGTCATACATATACATTACTCCTAGTATAGAGGTATGTTCATGACATATTTAATACGGTATTTAAAATTGCAGGGTAACCCTGAACAGCACATTTATATAAAAAATTGCAAAATTATGATGGGTTTTTATTTCATTATTAAATTTTTGTTTATCACATTCCAAAGAGACCTAATCTTTTCAGAAATATTTTCTTTTTTAAAAATAGATCCAACTTTATCGAACAAAAATACATTTTATAGTTATATGATCATTTATCACAAGTAACAATGTAGATTTTATAAATGATAAAAGTTTAGTGCTCTTTTGAATCTTATATTTTATTGTATATGGTCGGATCTGTGCCTATTTATTTTTATACAGTCATATTATTAATTTGCTTGCTAATATATATTTTACACTTATAGCTTGCTTCAACATTATTTATTATTTCTACACGCTTCTAACCGGTGTTATTTTGCAGCATCATTGGTCTGTACGTGTCGCTGGTATTGGTGGTAGGTCGGTTTGTGCGTGTGTTCTTCAGTGGCCAGTCCACCACCATCATGTTTGATGAGCTGCCCAATGTAGACAACATCTTGAAGCTGTGTTTAAACTTATATATGGCGCGGGAATGTGGTGACTACTTCCTCGAGGAACAACTCTTCTCAAAACTTCTATTTGTGTACAGATCTACAGAAACCATGATCAGATGGACAAAATATAAAGTGGATTAGAGGACTTTGCCTTTGTTTATTTTAGTACAGAGTTATGGCCCTTGAAACATAGATGAACAGACCAGTTGGACCAAATGTCCATAAAGATAAAGCTGGTTAATTGAGTTATCCAACTACTATGCTTTGAAACTGCGTGTCTGATGGGAAAACTTCATCTCATCTCCCTCTGACATCACTGTCCTGATATAACCGAATATGATGGCACATAAAACTCTAATTCATTTCATACTTTAAAACAGATATTTTGGTACACAGAATCCTTGATCATTTGGACCAAATCTGACTAAGTTTCTGTCAGTACATTATATTACATGTAATGACAAACAGTAACTGGTCCTGTGCTCAACATCGACAAGGATTTGTTATGGACAGTTACTGAACATGTAATTGGATCAAAATGTAACAGTCGCCTGCGTATATAATGCCACACCACGGTCGGCAGGCAATATCAATGAAGTCTACTTCTGTATTGACTGTATGTTGATTCTGTTTTGATCCGAAGGATTGAAGAGCGCATTCCAAGAGCATGTAGTGTGTGTTTTATCCTTTGTTATTTATCATTGTTTATTTTTGTTACAGCTGCATGCTTTTTTATTCATAATAAGTTAAAAGCAGATCATGCCTTTTAGTATAGTGCAATAAATCAAACGGGCTTCATGTTGATTGTATTATGTATACATTAATATTATGTATTATTATACTTCACGTTTACACTCCAGTAAATTGCCCATACCCTTGGTGTGAAGCAATTTTTACTGTTCACCGCTAAACAATTTTTACTGTTACACGATTGTGCGTGAAGTATAAAAATAGATTTTGGGTTTTTCAAATAACGACACGCTTTGGCAGTTGGAAATCGGTGGACGCTTATTAAAATACAGTTGAAGTTATGTCAAGACGCTTGGTTTACCAAACAACAACAAAAAAATGTGGCGAGCAGATTTGTTACTTTAAATCAAAACTGGCATAAAAATATAAATTTAAAAAAAAAAAATTATTGCGATTTTTCCACCTCGTATATTTAAATTTTAATCAAAACATTTGTTCGGTATAATAAAATAAATACTTCGGAAAAATAATGTCAACCTCGTCTTCGCTCGGTTGACATTATTTTCCTCAGGTTGACAATATCCACTGTCACCCTCACTGGGATGCAATATTTATATAATGTTCCATGATGCCACACGTGTATACATTAATATTATGTAATGTTCCACGATGTCACACATGTATACATTAATATTAAGTAATGTTCCACAATGTCACATGTGTATATATTACTATTATGTAATGTTCCATGATGTCACACATGTATACATGAATATTTTATTATGTTGCACGTGTATACATTAATATTATGTAATGTTCCATGATGTCACTCATGTTCAGTTTTTTCAGTATAGAATGTGCAGCAACTCTGCAGTTCTGCAGCCAATAAGGTTCTAGGTTTAATCTTAATGTAACTGGAGGATGGGCATAGCATTCATTCCTGTGAGGCGCCATATAATCTCATGTTTTGGTGCTCCGTAAAACCCAATTCAATTCAGTTCTTTCAGCTCGTCTGAAGAACTATTTTAACAAAAGAATAACAAAATGTTGTAACATTACTATATGTAATTAATAAGTTATCCCCAGCGTAAAAACATGCATAAAAGTTTCTGAACGTCTGTTACTTTACTCTTTCGGTACATTGTCACAAGCTGCTAATATCAACAGCAGTCTTGTTTGTAATGTTTCATGTTTACTTTTCATTAGAAAGTAGATCACTGATACACATGCTGATTAGATATAAAAAAAGTGCATAAAAGTTTCGCTAAAACTTATATAACCGTATAATATAACCGTGTATGCTTGCTTTAAAATGGAGTTATAACATCATCACCAGCAGCAGAAGTTATCAGTTGGAAATAAATCAGAATGGCATCAAAAGAGTTGATGCACAAAACCTACATTTACCATCATTTTGACTACATTAGAATATCCCGCCAATGTCGGGGTCTCACATTGTATACATGTATATGTCGGTGTATCACAGTTATGTATATACAGTGTATGTATATATAACAGGGTATTGTATTGTATACATGTATATGTCAGTATCGTCATACTCATTTTGGTGTTTTGTGTTGTTGCGGTTGTTTTACGAGTCTATTTTGTGTGCTTTGTATGATTAGACCATATCACAAAATATGTGGGAAGAGGGTACATGTTTTAGAAGTGAGTACAAGTCGCAAATAACTTTTTGGATTGAAAAACACCGAGGCTTAATGAAGGTATATCTAAGTTGCAAAGGAAAGGTCAAAGTGATATTGTGTCAAGGATATAATGGTTAAAGCACATCACTATAAAATCAAATTTTAATGAAATCAGATTAAAGTACCCTCTTTACCACAGCATACCTTTTTACTGACATAATTTTATATAGGTTGATTATTGTAGTTGCTTACCTCCACAACTCTCCCTACATACCTCGTTGCACTGTCCTTCATGTTGTTCAATATATAAATATGTTGTGCATGTTGTTTTAATATATATATAAATATATTTTGAATGATGTTGATATAGACAACCATTTAATGTTGTGGTGGGACTGTTTATTAAATTGAGAAATTAAAGTTAGCTTCTAAAGCACGTCCTATGGTTATGGTTTGGCCATTGTTTTATGCAGGTTGTTTACGCATCACAATTACCTTTTCTGTTAAAGCCTTACCAGAGATGATACAGAGCTTATGTCCGGTATTAATGAATAATATTACTGTCAATTATCAGGTATTAGTGAATAATATTACTGTCAATTATCAGGTATTAGTGAATAATATTACTGTCAATTATCAGGTATTAGTGAATAATATTACTGTCAATTTGCATTTGATCACCTGATGTCCCCAGGCGTTTGTTGAAACAACAAATTTAAAACTTACTCTCTGGTAAACAGTTACCTGTTCTATAAATAAACCAGTAGGACCTGATCTCTACCCATTTTATGCTATGTGCAGTGTTCGTGGGATACACCATTACAGTACATCGGTTTACATCGTATGTTTTAAAACTTTTTATTTGGCAAAGTTTAATTCTATTCGATTTTATTGATTAGGTATTAATTACGTAATTTCTTAAGTTATAAGGCTAATACTGAATACTTCAGCTGTTAATCGGAATATTATGCCTTCAAACACGAGTTTTATTATACTTCAAAATTCATCCATATTGTACAATTGTGTAATTTTCTAGGCCGTCCCATCCTGTAGCAGTTTTGTACAACTCTGTGCCTTATATTTTTTATTGACTTGCTGTTCTGGCGCAGTACATATATGTAGCCTATTGTTGTATTGATGTAGCAGTATCTAGTCAATGTAGTCAATAACCAATTATTGAAAAAAAAAAAGATACTTTGAGGTCTTCGAATCATATAAGTATCAAAGTAAGGCCAAGATTTCCCCTCCAAGAAATTTGATCCTTAATTATGACCTTGATTTTTTTGCATGAGGAGCCTTATTAATTTTATGCATGACTTTGAAAAAAAATGTTGCTTCAAAATTAGTAGGTCTTTCATTTAATGAAAGGATTTTGGTAAATGTTTCTAGCAGCTTTCATAAAATAAAATTATTCAACATTTACGAACTTTAGAGATTCTGTTTATTGTTTGCGGTCATCTCTTGCTGTAAAGCCTGCAAAACTTCAAATTACTGTTGATATGAAAGTACTTAGCAGGTAAAGCATTAAATAAGCATGGTACATCCGTGTGGCTCTAAATACCGACTTGTGTCAATTCTTTCATATGTAACGAATCGGGCTTGGGTTTTGTAGTGAACGCTATTTTATTGTATGGCATTTTACAATATTTATTTTGCAATAAAAGCAATAATGTGTGTAATGACTGTTTTTGTGTTTTGTTTTCTTGCCATCAAAACCTTTCATTTGACATATATAAGGGTGTTCCACAGAACACTTAACGTGTCGCCTGCTGTGTGCTTATTTCAGCAAGTACAACAGGGGGTGCAATCCTTCATGAATTATGGAGCAGATTTTTTTTAAATCGTTAAAATTTATGAAAAGGGGCATAACTCTGCATTGAATAATTGATAAGGAGGAACTGTATAAAGTTTCATGACCATAGGTCACTATTTAGCCAAGTTCTGAGCTAGGTTTAATAGGTTGCAGGCTAACGTTTTATGAAAAGGGCCATAACTCTGCTACAATGAAAGGGTTATTGGACATGTCAATGGCATTGAATAAGTGATAAAGAAGAGCTGTATGCAGTTTTAAGACCATATATCAATATTTTGCAAAGTTATGAGCCAGGTTAGGTTGCAAGTTAAAGTTTTATGAAAAGGGGCATGCCAGGTTAGGTTGCAAGTTAAAGTTTTATGAAAAGGGTCATAACTCTGTCAAAACAAGGTCAGAGTTATTGGATGCGTTATATTTCTTTGTGTAAGTTGAAGATGTGCGTGACGTTTCATGAACATAATTTCGAGTTAGGAGCTTGGTTAGGTTGCAGGTTGAAGTTTTATGAAAAGGGGCAAAATTGTGCCAAATGGAAATCATGTCATGGGTGACATTCGTTGGGGTAAGATGCGTATGTGTGTGAAGTTTGATGAACATTTGTCAAATACTTAAGTTATGGCCAAGGTTAGGTTGCAGGTTAGAGCGGACGGACAACGGAACAAGTGATCCCCAATATTATTGTCTTCCATGCTATGCAGGCGACACAAGAACATAGCTGTCTCCATCTTTTTGTCATGGTATCGTCTAACGAGCAGATGAACAAGTTTGGTTTTACATCCAGATCAACACATCTGATTGGCAAGTGATGAAGGCATATTTTCCATGTAAATGGGTTTCACACCCGCATCAGACAAAGATCTGTCCTGCAGAAGTGGAATGTTTCACATAATTTAAACCATCTAATTTTGGTATCGCAACATCAGAAACAACAACCAAATAATTATAACGATCTTTAATGCTTTAATGTATAGTCAATAGCATATGATAAAACAATAGTATCAAAAACTGAAGACTAAATGGGACAGAAGTAGTTGAAAAACTAAATGGGGCAAGTGGTCTAGACCTTCGGGAAATTGCTGATGGAATTGAATTGAATTGGGGTTTTAAGGCGCACCAACACATGAAAGGTTATATGGCTACTAACAGGAATGAACATGCCAGGCTCATCCTCCATGTCCATCGAGATAAAATATAGAGAACGGGCCTAGAACCTTCTCACCCTGAACTGCAGAGTTGCTGCAAATTCCATTGTAGACACTCCATTTACGCTGGAGCCACGTTATAGTTTTTATGCCACTGCTCTAGTGATATGAGCGAGATGGCACCGGAAACAATGCAGGGAGTAGGGGTACTGATGGACACTGGCAACACCACAGTTCAGCCAGTATGGAGTAGGGGTACAGATGGACACTGGCAACACCACAGTTCAGTTGTATGGAGTGGTGTTACATTTGGTTCAGTTGTATGGAGTAGGGGTACAGATGTGGCACTGGCAACACCACAGTTCAGTTGTATGGAGTGGTGTTACATTTGGTTCAGTTGTATGGAGTAGGGATACAGATGTGGCACTGGCAACACCACAGTTCAGTTGTATGGAGTAGGGGTACAGATGTGGCACTGGCAACACCACAGTTCAGCTGTATGGAGTAGGGGTACAGATGTGGCACTGGCAACACCACAGTTCAGTTGTATGGAGTAGGGGTACAGATGTGGCACTGGCAACACCATAGTTCAGTTGTATGGAGTGGTGCTACATTTGGTTCAGTTGTATGGAGTAGGGGTACAGATGTGGCACTGGCAACACCACAGTTCATTTGTATGGAGTGGTGTTACATTTGGTTCAGTTGTATGGAGTAGGGGTACAGATGTGGCACTGGCAACACCACAGTTCAGTTGTATGGAGTGGTGTTACATTTGGTTCAGTTGTATGGAGTAGGGGTACAGATGTGGCACTGGCAACACCACAGTTCAGTTGTATGGAGTAGGGGTACAGATGTGGCACTGGCAACACCACAGTTCAGCTGTATGGAGTAGGGGTACAGATGTGGCACTGGCAACACCATAGTTCAGTTGTATGGAGTGGTGTTACATTTGGTTCAGTTGTATGGAGTAGGGGTACAGATGTGGCACTGGCAACTCCATAGTTCAGTTGTATGGAGTGGGGGTACAGATGGGGCACTAGCAACACCACAGTTCAGTTGTATGGAGTGGTGTTACATTTGGTTCAGTTGTATGGAGTAGGGGTACAGATGGGGCACTAGCAACACCACAGTTCAGTTGTATGGAGTAGGGGTACAGATGGGGCTATGGCAACACCACAGTTCAGTTGTATGGAGTAGGGGTACAGATGTGGCACTGGCAACACCATAGTTCAGTTGTATGGAGTGGGGTACAGATGGGGCACTAGCAACACAAGTCAGTATGGAGTGGGGGTACAGATGTGGCACTGGCAACTCCATAGTTCAGTTGTATGGAGTGGGGTACAGATGGGGCACTAGCAAAACAAGTCGGTATGGAGTGGGGGTACAAATGTGGCACTAGCAACTCCATAGTTTAGTTGTATGGAGTGGGGTACAGATGGGGCACTAGCAACACCACAGTTCAGTTGTATGGAGTGGTGTTACATTTGGTTCAGTTGTATGGAGTAGGGGTACAGATGTGGCACTGGCAACACCATAGTTCAGTTGTATGGAGTGGTGTTACATTTGGTTCAGTTGTATGGAGTAGGGGTACAGATGTGGCACTGGCAACACCATAGTTCAGTTGTATGGAGTGGTGTTACATTTGGTTCAGTTGTATGGAGTAGGGGTACAGATGTGGCACTGGCAACACCATAGTTCAGTTGTATGGAGTAGGGGTACAGATGTGGCACTGGCAACACCATAGTTCAGTTGTATGGAGTAGGGGTACAGATGGGGCACTGGCAACACCATAGTTCAGTTGTATGGAGTAGGGGTACATATGTGGCACTGGCAACACCATAGTTCAGTTGTATGGAGTGGGGTACAGATGGGGCACTAGCAACACAAGTCAGAATGGAGTGGGGGTACAGATGTGGCACTGGCAACTCCATAGTTCAGTTGTATGGAGTGGGGTACAGATGGGGCACTAGCAAAACAAGTCGGTATGGAGTGGGGGTACAGATGTGGCACTGGCAACACCATAGTTCAGTTGTATGGAGTGGGGTACAGATGGGGCACTAGCAACACAAGTCAGTATGGAGTGGGGGTACAGATGTCGCACTGGCAACTCCATAGTTCAGTTGTATGGAGTGGGGTACAGATGGGGCACTAGCAACACAAGTCAGTATGGAGTGGGGGTACAGATGTGGCACTGGCAACTCCATAGTTCAGTTGTATGGAGTGGGGTACAGATGGGGCACTAGCAACACCATATTTCAGTTGTATGGAGTGGGGTACAGATGGGGCACTAGCAACACAAGTCAGTATGGAGTGGGGGTACAGATGTGGCACTGGCAACTCCATAGTTCAGTTGTATGAAGTGGGGTACAGATGGGGCACTAGCAAAACAAGTCGGTATGGAGTGGGGGTACAGATGTGGCACTGGCAACTCCATAGTTCAGTTGTATGGAGTGGGGTACAGATGGGGCACTAGCAACACCACAGTTCAGTTGTATGGAGTGGTGTTACATTTGGTTCAGTTGTATGGAGTAGGGGTACAGATGTGGCACTGGCAACACCATAGTTCAGTTGTATGGAGTGGTGTTACATTTGGTTCAGTTGTATGGAGTAGGGGTACAGATGTGGCACTGGCAACACCATAGTTCAGTTGTATGGAGTAGGGGTACAGATTGGGCACTAGCAACACCACAGTTCAGTTGTATGGAGTAGGGGTACAGATGTGGCACTGGCAACACCATAGTTCAGTTGTATGGAGTGGGGTACAGATGGGGCACTAGCAACACAAGTCAGTATGGAGTGGGGGTACAGATGTGGCACTGGCAACTCCATAGTTCAGTTGTATGGAGTGGGGTACAGATGGGGCACTAGCAACACAAGTCAGTATGGAGTGGGGGTACAGATGTGGCACTGGCAACTCCATAGTTCAGTTGTATGGAGTGGGGTACAGATGGGGCACTAGCAACACCACAGTTGGTATGGAGTGGGGGTACAGATGTGACACTGGCAACTCCACAGTTCAGTTGTATGGAGTGGTGTTACATTTGGT
The DNA here is from genome assembly GCA_037043455.1 of Cyrtodaria siliqua. Classification (NCBI taxonomy): domain Eukaryota; kingdom Metazoa; phylum Mollusca; class Bivalvia; order Adapedonta; family Hiatellidae; genus Cyrtodaria; species Cyrtodaria siliqua. The sequence continues at coordinate 142,964 of JAWPHD010003393.1, forward strand.
TCAGTTGTATGTAGTGGCAAACAAATGTGGCACTGGCAACACCACAGTTCAGTTGTATGGAGTAGGGTACAGATGGGGCACTAGCAACACAAGTCAGTATGGAGTGGGGGTACAGATGTGGCACTGGCAACTCCATAGTTCAGTTGTATGGAGTGGGGTACAGATGGGGCACTAGCAAAACAAGTCGGTATGGAGTGGGGGTACAGATGTGGCACTGGCAACTCCATAGTTCAGTTGTATGGAGTGGGGTACAGATGGGGCACTAGCAACACCACAGTTCAGTTGTATGGAGTGGGGGTACAGATGTGGCACTGGCAACACCATAGTTCAGTTGTATGGAGTGGTGTTACATTTGGTTCAGTTGTATGGAGTAGGGGTACAGATGGGGCACTAGCAACACAAGTCTGTATGGAGTGGGGGTACAGATGTGGCACAGGCAACACCATAGTTCAGTTGTATGGAGTGGGGTACAGATGGGGCACTAGCAAAACAAGTCAGTATGGAGTGGGGGTACAGATGTGGCACTGGCAACACCATAGTTCAGTTGTATGGAGTGGGGTACAGATGGGGCACTAGCAAAACAAATCGGTATGGAGTGGGGGTACAGATGTGGCACTGGCAACTCCACAGTTCAGTTGTATGGAGTGGTGTTACATTTGGTTCAGTTGTATGTAGTGGCATACAGATGTGGCACTGGCAACACCACAGTTCAGTTGTATGGAGTAGGGGTACAGATGTGGCACTGGCAACACCATAGTTCAGTTGTATGGAGTGGGGTACAGATGGGGCACTAGCAACACAAGTCAGTATGGAGTGGGGGTACAGATGTGGCACTGGCAACTCCATAGTTCAGTTGTATGGAGTGGGGTACAGATGGGGCACTAGCAAAACAAGTCGGTATGGAGTGGGGGTACAGATGTGGCACTGGCAACTCCATAGTTCAGTTGTATGGAGTGGGGTACAGATGGGGCACTAGCACCACAAGTCAGTATGGAGTGGGGGTACAGATGTGGCACTGGCAACACCATAGTTCAGTTGTATGGAGTGGGGTACAGATGGGGCACTAGCAAAACAAGTCGGTATGGAGTGGGGGTACAGATGTGGCACTGGCAACTCCACAGTTCATTTGCATGGAGTGGAGTACAGATTGGCAATGGCAACACCCGTCAATATGGAGTAGGGATACAGATGGGCACTGGCAACACCACAGTTCAGTTGTATGGAGTGGGGTACAGATAGGCACTGGCAACACCCGTCCGTATAGCACAGGGGTACAGATGGGCACTGGCAACACCATAGTTCAGTTGTAGAGAGTGGGGTACAGATGGGCACTGGCAACACCCCAGTTCAGTTGTATGGAATTAGGGTACAGATAGGCTCTGGCAACACCACAGTTCAGTTGTATGGAGTGGGTACAGATGGGGCACTGGCAACACCAGTCATTATAGAGTGGGGGTACAGATTATCCCTGGCAATACCACAGTTCATTGGTATGGAGTGGTACAGTTTTGGCACTGGCAACACCACAGTATGGAGTGGGGGTACACATGGGCAATGGCAACACCAGTCAGTATGTACTGGGGGTACATACAGGGCACTGACAACACTACAGTTCCGTCAGTATGGAGTGGGGGTACAGACAGGCACTGGCAACACCTCACTTCAGTTGTATGGAGTGTGGGTACAGATGGAGCACTGGCAACACTGAGTGGGCATACAGACGGGGCACTGGCAACACTACAGTAAGTATAGAGTGGGCATACAGATGGGCACTGGCAACTCAACAGTTCAGTTGTATGGAGTGGGGGTACAGATGGGGCACTGGCAACACTACAGTTCAGTCAGTGTGGAGTGGGGGTACAGATGGGCACTGGCAACACCAGTCAGTATGGAATGGGGTACAGATGAGCACTGGCAACACCACAGTTCAGCTGTATGGAGTGGGCATACAGATGGGGCACAGTCAACACTCCAGTCCAGTCAGCAGGGCTCGAATTTAGCTCTTGCAACTCGCATTTTCAGAGTTTTTGATTTGAAAATGTGAGTTGAAATTGCAACAGCTGGCGAAATTTTGCGAGTTGCTTTCAAATTAAGAAATCGATTAAATGTAGGACTTCACGGATTTCCAAGGATAAAACAATAACAGGTGAAACAAATGGTTTTCCCTGGTCTGTTTTAGAAGTTGTTTGACATCAGCATCGTACGCGTTATTAGTAACATCGTCATCGAGGTCAATTTTATTCTAATAAGCTTCCATTTGTAGCTCGCACAAGACGGATTGTGTTGTATTTTGGAAAATAACATGATGATTTCATAGTAATGGCCAGTAGATTTCCAATTTGGCGAGTTGAAATTTTGTGCACTGACCAAGTTTGCGAGTGCATAAAGAAGTTAATTTCTACCCCAGGTCTGTGTGGAGTATGGCGTGGGGGTACAAGTGAGGCACACTGGCAACACCACAGTTCAGTTGTATGGATTGGGTGTACAGATGGTGCAATGGCAACACTACAAGTCAGTCTTAATGGGGTTAATACATTAAAACTAGTAAAAGTTATACAAAATAATCAAACTTACAACAAAGTGTATCACAACATGATTACTTGTATTACCATACTGTAATAGTGTGTAAATCTATCTACATCATTCTAACACATCAATCCTTAAACTGCGGTATTTTACTAGTTTGCTCAGTAGTGTTGTTACTTACTGGTCAATAAAACAGAGTCTGCTACTTTGTGTTTGTTGCTTCCAAGGGTTCCTCTTTTCAGTATTTATTGACATTCACACTAGCATTTGTCTACAAATCAGTAGTGTTATTTCTTACTGGTCCTTTGGGATCATCCATCAAGCCCAATCTTTTAAGTAGAATATCGCTTAAGCCTGTGCTAGGAGGTGTGAGAGGTGTTGCACTTTACAATAACTCTCATGAACAGACTCAATAAAACATTTATTCTTGTTTGTGTTTGCTGCTTCCTTTTCAGTATTTATTTCAAAAGAACTTTAATGCAATTATTTAAACCAACGGTAACAAGGATAAAGAAAACAAGTGAATTCATTCGTTTATTCTCAGACATTTAACAGTAAAACTGACAATTAATACAATAAGGTACTATTTCAATGCCCAATAATAAGTTTGGCTATTGCCGCCTCTTTAAGAAATACCAGTTTTATTTTCAAGGACAATCACGGTAGCTGTAATGCTTGGGGTCGAACTGATGTAGTAAGAATAATAGGAAATATTCGAGTGCGCGCAAAATGGATACTTCCTTTTCCTGTATCGGCAAAAGTTAAATCGTTATTAATTTACTTTCGTTACCGTTATCGACCTTAAAGGGAATGTAGCGCCACAGCCAATCCATCTTTGTTATTGAAAGTTCTGAAAAAATTGAATAAAGGTGAAAGAATTTTCAAAATTGGATGATAAACAAAGAAGATATGATCATTTGAAGGTTCTGTTGAAACGGATATGGAAGCCACCATTTTGAGAGCTATGACATCACAGTTCTAATGACCATATATGGAATATTTATAAATATGAACATTTACTGATTTATAGGGGAAAAAATGACAGCAACTGTATGAAAATATGTATACTTAGTAGCAATAATGCTTTATATGACCAGTAATGTATTTTCCATTCATTTGCAGTGATTTTCTTTGCTTTAAATGCTATTTATCAATATTCCATATATGGTAATTTGTAACTATGACATCATAGTTCTAAAATGGCGGCCCCCATATCCGTTTTAGAACAACCATAAAGTGGTCAAATCTTTTTTGTTTATCATCCGATTTTGATAATTCTTTCACCGTTTTCCATTTTTTTCAGAACTCTCAATAATAAAGCTCGTTTGGTTGTGGCGCTACATTCCCTTTAATCATCTTATAACAACATCATCATTATGTCTAAACATGGCAAACCAAGACAGAATGCTAGAGCCAAGCGAAGGCAAACGAGGAGAACCAAGACAAAGCCAGAAGTGCCCAAAAAGAAGGGACGAACAGTGACCAGGCCGGTCCTGGATATCGAAGACGAGGAAATTGAGACACCGAAAAAGGGACAAATTGAGACAAGGCCGGATTCGGATTCTTAAGGAGAAGACGAACTTGTCCAATTACACGGCGACCACTATTCAGGGTCGAAGGGTAAGACATCCATGAATAATTTCGTGGATTTTGACAAGGTTTTAAAAGCTTTGAAAATATTACCCACGAGAATAAATACACACGACACCAATAGCGAAACACAGCTTGGTAAGACTGCTACCGATTTTGGCATAACTGAAGATTGATTGCCGTGTCCCTTTAAATCTAGATCATGTCACACCAAAGAGTGATCCCAATAGATCACCTTGAGCCTTCGGCTCAGGTGATCTAAACATAATAACATTATGATCAGTAACAACAGATTGGATGTTTATCTTAACCAATATTATTGCACATTTTATCGGCTAAAAGTAAGTCTTTAAGTTGGGTTCTGTGGGTGCCCAGGGAGCCCATGATTTATTTATACCTAAATTAGGTATGCATCCATTTAGATAATCCTATAAGAAATCCCAAAACAAAATTTGGGAGACGTAAGACAAATATTTCAAGAGCTATAGACATAATACAACAGCTTACACGCAAACCTTGATCTGCCTTTATTGCACATTTTATGGGCCATCACAATTTGGTTCCATGGGAGCCTAGAATTTGTTGAAAACAAAATTACTTACGCAACCTTTTACAACATACTAAAAGGAAACCAATTCCCAAATTTAGTTGAGCTAGGAGAAGAAATGTAAGAGATATAGACCTGTAAACACAGCTTACACGCAAAATCTGATGTGAAATGAAACACATTTTAAGGGCTATCATAATTGATGTCAGGGGTTACAGGAACCAAAATTACTTATGCAGCCCTTAAGATAATGCTATAAAGAAGCGCTTGGCCAAATTTGGTTGTGCTATGATAAGAAATGTAAGAGATATAGACTTGTAAACACAGCTTATACGCAAACCTTGATGTGGGACTCCGACGCTGGGGTGATTACATAAGCTCTCTTATTCTTCGAATAGTCAAGCTAAAAATTATTCTCCCTACTGTGTTTATATGGACAATTCAATAAAATGAATGTCTGTACATAGAATGTATATATAGCACTATTGAAATGATGTATTAAAACAAAATAACATGGTCAAAAGTGACATTTCTTAAATGAGCACAAGTCTACATTCATGCTTATAAAATATCCCTGCTCGCACCGTATGACTGCCTTAATGCAGGCACCGTATGACTGCCTTAATGCAGGCACCGTATGACTGCCTTAATGCAGGCACCGTATGACTGCCTTAATGCAGGCACCGTATGACTGCCTTAATGCAGGCACCGTATGACTGCCTTAATGCAGTACCGTCTTCAGGAAGCTTCCAATACATAAACAACTATGTATTATATGATAATACTCCACTCACATACTGCATACCATAAGAATCTTCATAGGTATCCGGAGAAGATATTGAACTCCAACACAAGGTATATGAGGATTAGACCGTCAGATATAATTACGAGTGTTAACAAACAGATGTAAAAGATAAAGTGTGTTCATAATAGCAAACAGTTAGACTTTGATATTGTTAAAAAAATCTTTAATATTCACTGTATGTTTTTTTTCTTCAGAAATAATGTTTTTATCTGAACCAAGGCTCTGCTTCAATTTCAATAAAAACAGCGATACAGTTGTAATTTCCTAAACATGATACCGGGTAACCCAGGATTCATTTGTTTGCATACCACTGACATTTGGTGCCTTGACGTGGCCACAAACATTGTTTTGCAGGATTTGTTTTCACAATGATGTCATAACTGTTGATATTTTGGACATCGCTTTTCATACATGTGACTTTTATCTGCCGCCATGAGTAAGATCAGACTTTCCATCACTTGTGTAAAACATGGGTATCCTTTAATATCCGATATGCAAGAAAATTTTGTCATTCATACACTTAGAAATTTACTGCCAAATTTTGCTAGACAAATGTTTACGTAAACAGTGAAAAAAAGGGTTAAGAATTTACAAAATGTAATTATGCATGCAGTGGCTGAGATTCAACACAGTGTCACAATGTCATACACTCACTCATCATGGAGTAACAATCCCTCAACATCTTCCTCTAACACTCCCAATTTGTTAAATAACTTGAGTCCTCTTCAGCAGCTGGAGTATCTATTGTTTCTAGATGGTTTGGACACAAACTGACGTGCACTGCTCTGTGCGTATTAGTTCCACTATCAAAACCAACCAATGTCATATACTGCAATAATATCGTTTCAAGGCCGAGACAAGCATTAAATACAATTTCTTATTTATAAAAATTTACCCCAACAACATGTCTGAGGTGATTTTAAGCATAAAACTCTTATCAAAATCTCAATTTCTAATAAAAGAGTAACTAATAAACACACATTTCTGACAAAGAAACACGTGTTAGTGGTATGTTTAGCAAAACAAAAATATATATCAGAAAAACTTATTACTCAATCAACTTCTCATTTGTATTTTTTAAGAAAATTTTCGTGGAATACTTTAAATTTATCCAGCATCCCTTTTAGTTTTTCTGTCGGTGGCAAAATGGTCGTTCTGAAAAAGAAAATATTGTTATGTCTAACACAAAATATATTGTATAATCAATAATGACCAATAAATAGCATTTAATTACAAATAAAAGTAGATGTAAAACTTAATGTTTGAAGCAGACGGGACTATTACGGGACTATTACGCTCGACTGCTCATGCATCCAATCCAATGTGTTAAGAAGTGACAGTAGTAGTGACAGTAGTGACAACAGCAGTAGTAGTGACAGTAGTAGTAACAGTAGTGACAGTAATAGTGATGGTAGTGGCAGTAGTGACAGTAGAGGCAGTAGTAGTGATGGTATTGACAGTAGTGACAGTAGTGGCAGTAGTGACAGTAGTAGTAGTGACAGTAGTAGTAGTGACAGTAGTAGTAACAGTAGTGACAGTAATAGTGATGGTAGTGGCAGTAGTGACAGTAGTGGCAGTAGTAGTGATGGTATTGACAGTAGTGACAGTAGTGACAGTAGTGGCAGTAGTAGTGACAGTAGTGGCAGTAGTAGTAGTTACAGTAGTGGCAGTAGTGACAGTAGTAGTAGTGGCAGTAATGACAGTAGTGGCAGTAGTGACAGTAGTAGTAGTGAAAGTATTAGTAGTGACAGTAGTAGTAGTGGCAGTAGTGACAGTAATGGCAGTAGTGGCAGTAGTGACAGTAGTAGTAGTGACAGTAGTAGTAGTGACAGTAGTGGCAGTAGTGGCAGTAGTAGTAGTGGCAGTAGTGACAGTAGTGGCATTAGTGACAGTATTGGCAGTAGTAGTGGCATTAGTGACAGTATTGGCAGTAGTAGTGACATTGGTGACAGTAGTGGTGACAGTAGTGACAGTAGTGGCAGTAGTGACAGTAGCGACAGTAGTGGCAGTAGTAGTGACAGTAGTAGTAGTGGCAGTAGTAGTGAAAGTAGTGACAGTAGTGGCAGTATGTGACAGTAGTGACAACAGTAGTAGTAGTGACAGTAGTAGTGGCAGTAATGACAGTAGTGGCAGTATGTGACAGTAGTGACAACAGTAGTGACAGTAGTGACAACAGTAGTAGTAGTGACAGTAGTAGTAACAGTAGTGACAGTAGTGACAGTAATAGTGATGGTAGTGGCAGTAGTGACAGTAGTGGCAGTAGTAGTGATGGTATTGACAGTAGTAGTGACAGTAGTGACAACAGTAGTAGTAGTGACAGTAGTAGTAACAGTAGTGACAGTAGTGACAGTAATAGTGATGGTAGTGGCAGTAGTGACAGTAGTGGCAGTAGTAGTGATGGTATTGACAGTAGTGACAGTAGTGACAGTAGTGGCAGTAGTAGTGAAAGTAGTGACAGTAGTAGTGACAGTAGTGACAACAGTAGTAGTAGTGACAGTAGTAGTAACAGTAGTGACAGTAGTGACAGTAATAGTGATGGTAGTGGCAGTAGTGACAGTAGTGGCAGTAGTAGTGATGGTAGTGACAGTAGTGACAGTAGTAGAAGTGACAGTAGTAGTGACAGTAGTGACAGTAGTAGTAGTGACAGTAGTGGCAGTAGTGACAGTAGTAGTAGTGACAGTAGTGGCAGTAGTGACAGTAGTAGTAGTGGCAGTAGTTGTAGTGACAGTAGTAGTAGTGACAGTAGTGGCAGTAGCAGTGACAGTAGTGGCAGTAGCAGTGACAGTAGTGGCAGTAGTGACCGAAGTGGCAGTAGTAGTAGTGACAGTAGTGGCAGTAGTGACAGTAGTAGTAGTGGTAGTAGTGACAGTAGTGACAGTAGTGGCAGTAGTGACAGTAGTAGTAGTGGCAGTAGTGACAGTAATGGCAGTAGTGACAGTAGTGACAGTAGTAGTAGTGACAGTAGTGACAGTAGTGGCAGTAGTAGTAGTAGTAGTGATGGTAGTGACAGTAGTGGCATTAGTGACAGTATTGGCAGTAGTAGTGGCATTAGTGACAGTATTGGCAGTAGTAGTGACATTAGTGACAGTAGTGGCAGTAGTAGTGACAGTAGTGGTGACAGTAGTGGCAGTAGTAACAGTAGTGGCAGTAGTGACAGTAGTGACAGTAGCGACAGTAGTGGCAGTAGTAGTGACAGTAGTAGTAGTGGCAGTAGTGGCAGTAGTAGTGAAAGTAGTGACAGTAGTGACAGTAGTAGTGGCATTAGTGACAGTATTGGCAGTAGTAGTGACAGTAGTAGTGACAGTAGTGGTGGCAGTAGTGACAGTAGTGACAGTAGTGACAATAGTAGTGACAGTAGCGACAGTAGTGGCAGTAGTGACAGAAGTAGTGGCAGTAGTGACAGTAGTAGTGACAGTAGTGGCAGTAGTAGTGACAGTAGTAGTAGTGACAGTAGTAGTAGTGGCAGTAGTGACAGTAGTGACAGTAGTAGTGACAGTAGTCACAGTAGTAGTGACAGTAGTAGTAGTGGCAGTAGTGACAGTAGTGACAGTAGCAACAGTAGTTGCAGTAGTAGTGACAGTAGTAGTGACAGTATTGACAGTAGCAGTAGTAGTAGTGACAGTAGCAACAGTAGTGGCAGTAGTAGTGACAGTAGTAGTAGTGACAGTAGTGACAGTAGCAGTAGTGGCAGTAGTAGTGACAGTAATGACAGTAGTAGTGGCAGTAGTGACAGTAGTGGCAGTAGTAGTTGCAGTAGTAGTGACAGTAGTAGTAGTGGCAGTAGTAGTAGTGACAGTAGTAGTAGTGACAGTAGTGACAGTAATAGTAGTGGCAGTAGTAGTGGCAGTAGTGTCAGTAGTGACAGTAGTGACAGCAGTGACAGTAGTGGTCTCTCTTTGAACTTTTTTAGCATTATCATTCTTCCAAGGCATGTTACTGCTGATACTTTAGCGACAGAAAAATAATGTCAATATAAAAATGGGTTCATATTTTTCGGCATTTATGCGGTTTTAAACATCTAGTGAATGGAAAATTTACCATAAAGCGGTAAAGGGCTTCATGGAATTTGCCATTTACTAAAAAAGGCAATCAATTCATAAATACAGCAGTATATAAAGAGTTCGGTGTTCTGAATTATTAAATGAACTTGATTATATTTTTATGGGTGAAAGATTGGGATTTATCAATGAAAGAATATTCATAATCGCTAAATATTAACAAGAGGCCCAAGAGGGCCTGTGGACGCTCTACTGGCTAACATGGCTCTTATAACATCAATGAAGTGAGTGACTGCCATTTACGTTTATTTGAAAGTTTCGGGCAAAAAACAGCTTTTTAACAAAATCAAAGGCCATAACTAAAGAATCTGGTAAAGTTTGGTAAAGATCAGATGAAAAATGAAGGCCCAACCGTATCAACTAGGCAACATAAAGCATGTTTAACTAAATCAAGAACACCTCTGTTACTGGTCCGACTGGTCGAACATAGAGCTAAAAAAAATAAAATAAATGGGAAAAAAAAAAGAAAATTCAAAAAAAAAAATCAAAAAAAATTCAAAAAAAAAAAAAAATTGCAAAACTTTTAAAAAAAAAGAGAAGATATTTCAAAAAAAAAAAAAAATTAAAAAAAAACAATTTCAAAAAAAAAATTCAAAAAAAAAAAATTCAAAAAAAAAAATTCAAAAAAAAATTAATCTCTATACATGTCTATGTAAAACATGTGACCCGAGGGTTACCATTTGAACAAACTTGGTAAAGGACCATAAACTTACAGCAAATGCAAAATATTAAACCTCTGGCTCTTGCAGTTCCAGAGAAGAAGATTTTTTTCAGTTTTTCCCTATACAAGCATTTATGTAAAACCGGGGCGGGGCCAGATGTGACCCCAGGGTCCCCATTTGAACAAAATTGGTAAAGGACCATAAGCTTATAGCAACAGCAAAATATTAAACCTCTGGCTCTTGCAGTTTCAGAGAAGAAGATTTTTTAAGTTTTTCCCTATACATGTCTATGTAAAACATGTGACCCTTGGGGCGGGGCCAAATGTGACCCCAGGGTCACCATTTGAACAAACTTGGTAAAGGACCATAAGCTTTTAGCAAATGCAAAATATTAAACCTCTGGCTCTTGCAGTTCCAGAGAAGATTTTTTTTCTTCAGTTTTTCCCTCTACAAGCATTTATGTAAAACTGTGAATCCCCGGGGCAGGGCCAGATGTGACCCCAGGGTCCCCATTTGAACAAAATAGGTAAAGGACCATAAGCTTATAGCAACACCAAAATATTAAACCTCTGGCTCTTGCAGTTTCAGAGAAGAAGATTTTTTAAGTTTTTCCCTATACATGTCTATGTAAAACATGTGACCCTTGGGGCGGGACCAAATGGTGACCCCAGGGTCACTATTGTCACTATTTGAACCAACTTGGTAAAGGACCATAAGCTTATAATAAATGTAACATATCAAACCTCTGACTCTTGTAGTTGGCGAGAAGAAGATTTTTAAAAAAAAATCCTATATAAGTCTATGTAAAACTGTGACCCTCGGAGCGGAGACAAATTTTACCCCCGGGTCACCATTTGAACAAACTTAGTAGAGGACCATAAGCTGATGCTACATGTATTACATGAGAGCTCTGTGCCATGTGGTTCCAGAGAAGAAGATTTTTTTCAGTTTTTCCCTATACAAGCCTATGTAAAACTGTGACACCCGGGGTGGGGCCAAATGTGACCCCTGGGTCACCATTTGAACAAACTTGATAGAGGACCACAAGCTTATAGCAAATGCAAAATATTAAACCTCTGGCTCTTGCAGTTTCAGAGAAGAAGATTTTTTAAGTTTTTCCCTATACATGTCTATGTAAAACATGTGACCCTTGGGGCGGGGCCAAAAGTGACCCGAGGGTCACCATTTGAACAAACTTGGTAAAGGACCATAAGCTTATAGTAAATGCAAAATATCAAACCTCTGGCTCTTGTAGTTTCCGAGAAGAAGATTTTTAAAAAAAAAATCCTATATAAGTCTATGTAAAACCCAGGGTCACCATTTGAACAAACTTAGTAGAGGACCATAAGCTGATGCTACATGTAATACATGAGAGCTCTGTGCCTTGTGGTTTCAGAGAAGAAGATTTTTTAAAGTTTTTTCCTATATGTCTATATGAAAAACATGCAAAACCTCAATATACAAATTTTGGACCCCCGGGGCACGGCCATTTTTGACTCCGGGGACTTTATTTGAACAAACTTGATAGTCTAGGCGTTGGCGATCATTTTAAAAGAAAAACTGTTAAAATCTGTCCAGCGGTTCTGGAGAAGAAGATTTTTTAAGGTTTCGACCATATATGGTAATGGCAGCCATCTTGGATGTAGCATTGACCTAATTTTAACAAATCTAAAAAGCATTCAACTAAGGATCATCCACGTGAAGTTTGGTCAAAATTAGCCAAGCGGTTTCTGAGAAGAAGTCGTTTGAAGAAAAGTTAACGGACGACAGACGACAGACGACAGACAGACGACGGACGACGGACAACACAGCATCCCATAAGCTCTGCTGGCCCTTGGCCAGTAGAGCTAATAAGTAACTCCGAACACAAAAATAACTATTAAACTGCGACGTTGAGCCATGACATCAATAAAGTGTTGCTAACGTCATCCGTCGATAACGTTCAATAAAGCAAATAATTTTGATTAAAATCACGCATAAACTGATTTAAAATAATAAATAGATTATTTAACTGCTGTGTTTGATTACAGGAAAATCCTTGACTCGATGGTAGGCGTGTTTTGTTTCTTCACTCACTCGCCTAGGCTCGTTTGTGAAAAGAACCACACATCTACCATCTCATTAAGGATTTCTGTATAATCGATTCCAGCAGTTAAATAATCTCTATGTTATTAAGCAAGTCAATTCTTTATATGGAGGGAGACTCAATGTTACAAATGTATACAGTCAGACTTGTATTAAGTGACTGCTCAAGGGAGTGTCTGAAAAATTGTCACATACTAAAACGGTAGTTGAACAGAACGATAAAAACATATCTAACAAGAAATGGCTCTGTAAGTGACAAATGCCCCCAAAGTGGTTTTGACCTTTGACCTCTAAGTGTGACCTTGGAGCCACGGACCTGTATTTTGCACGCGACATGTCGTACGATGACCGTACAGGCTGTGGACCCTATGGTGACGCCTACCTAAAGCCTATTGGGATGGTGGCGTTTGATGTTTGTCTATGTTCTTTCTTGTCGTGTCCTTACTGGTTTATTCTTTTGTTGCTCTGGCTTCTGCCAAGTCAATGAGTACCTTCATTGTGGCTTTCTAGGCTATTGTTTTTTTGTATTATTTTTACACGAGCACATTTGTGTTTTACTTATATTGCCTATTGATGCTGCCTTGTTGGTTAGAGATTAGATCCTGGCAGGGATTTCTTTATTTACACTGTCCTGTTTTAATGGGATGACAGTAGGGTAAGTGTGAGGTTTGGTGCACCCTAGAACCGGTTTAAACCCCCAGTGGCCTACTTTGCCACTGACCGTTCCAAGGCGGCAGCCCTATTGTCAACCCTTTTGTGTTTGTGATGTCATTTGCATTTATTATTACTTTTGCCTTCTTGTTTGTCTTTTTGTGTGTTTTGTGGTTGACTGTTCTCCTTGAATGCTACATTCCCTGTTCAATCTTTTTATATTTCTTTGTTGTGGTGAGCACTTGTGCCATGTTATTTAAAAATCCGTCCATGAAGAAGTGAAGAAATTGTTCTGAAGTTATTTTTATTTTCTTTAATGTTTTTTCTTTATTGCAGAATTCTTCTAGGTAAGCACTCTATGCTTCGATATTGTTAATTATAGAAATGCATCGATACAAATGATTGCTCGTGTTAAACTCTGTCTAGGTGTAAAATTGTACAGGTTTGTTTTTAATTATAAAAGTCAAGGTCAATTATTATGAATTCCTGGCTTTTATCATTTATTCAAAAGATTGAGATGTTGCGATTAATGATGTTTCTTACAACAAGAGGTCAATGACCTTGAAGCTCTACTGATTGATTTTGATTTCAGGAAGTAGTCGCTACAAACTGGTTTTTTGAAAATCTATTTTTAGCCGTGGTGGCCATCCTGAATTTCCGGCCGACCTGAAATTTTGCTAGGATCAATTAGACATCAAGAGCAACATTCCTGTAAAGTTTCATGAAAATCCGTCAAGTAGTTTCAGAGGAGTAGTCGCTACAAGTTTTCATTATATAACTCTATGTAAACAAAGATGGCCGCTGGCAGCCATGTTTAACGTCGAATCAAAACGAATTTCGACAAGGACCAACATCATGTCATGCTGATCATTTTAGAAAAAGTCCCATATCAATATCTCTTATAGTTTTCAAGAAGTAGTCGCTACAAACTTATTTTTTAAAAATCTATTTTTAGCCGTGGTGGCCATCTTGAATTTCCGGCCGACCTGAAATTTTGCTAGGATCAATTAGACATCTAGAGCAACATTCCTGTGAAGTTTCATGAAAATCCGTCAAGTAGTTTCAGAGGAGTAGTCGCTACAAGTTTTCATTATATAACTCTATGTAAACAAAGATGGCCGCTGGCAGCCATGTTTAACGTCGAATCAAAACGATTTTCGACAAGGACCAACATCATGTCATGCTGATCATTTTAGAAAAAGTCCCATAGCAATATCACTTAGAGTTTTCAAGAAGTAGTCGCTACAAACTTGTTTTTTAAAAACCTATTTTTAGATTTGGTGGCCATCTTGGATTTCACATCTACATGAATTTTTGCTAGGATCAACTAGACTTCATGGGCAACATTTCTGTAAAGTTTCATGAAAATCCATTCAGTAGTTTCAGAGGAGTAGTCGCTACAAAAAAAAAATTACGGACAGACAGACGGACGGACGACGGACGCCGCACCACGGCATAAGCTCTGCTGATCTCTGATCAGTAGAGCTAAAAATGGGCTCATGGAAAAGTGGTCTCATTAGCTTGTTAGCTTGATGATTGTAATTATGGTATCTGGGAAGAACATGTGATCAGTGATCGCATTGAGCAATGACCGCTTTATGCACTTAAAATGAAGTAGGAAAACAGTTGGGGGATTTAATAAGTGGTCATTATGGCAACTGGCTGCTTAATGCATGTGGTTGCACGAGCAAGTTTTGACTGTATGTATAAACATCCCTGGTAGAAGTTGTTTAAAATAAGACTCTTATTAATCCTATTACCTGAAATGAAAGGTGTCGTCAACCTGTCCGAATCCTGAGCCTGGCACCACACATATCCCTGTCTCTTCCAATAAGCTAAAACAGTAGAAAACATCGGGCTTCTGGCCTGCTGCCTGTAAAAAAATATATTTGTTAAAGACTAACGAGGAGTAAGACACACAAAGTACACACCACTATACCAAGTGAATGTGAGACTGCGTAAGTCAAACAAGGGCAAAATAATCAAATACTGATAATTTTAATTCAAAATTTAAAGACCGTTTTACTTGGTAAGACAACTATATAATTTCTAATATTTACTAAATATGCACTTTATTGACAATATTGAATGTATTATACTATACTTAATAGTAAAATTATTTAATTATTTTAAGAAATGATACTGACCTCAGCAGCTTTGATAGCTTTGTTTGGCAATTTGATATCGGGGAAGGCGTACATGGCGCCCTGTACCACGTTGCATGTTACACCATCAATTGAATTAAATGTCTTTGTTACCATGTCAGCTTTCTTCTTGAGCTCTCCCAGCACAAAATCTTTCTCCTAGAAAAATATGTAATGTTAATTTCAAATACTCTATGATAATGGAATTCAAATAATTGCTTTACTATATAACAATATACGAGGGGAATTCAAAATGTTTCGAGACTGGCCTCGTAAAATAAAACATAACATGTTTATGGACAAATATCCTATTTTAATCCTTCAAAGTATTCACCCAGGGTTCTGAATCCACTCAGGGCGAGTGGATTTTCAAAAGTCACTTGCCCCGCCCATAATGTCACTTGCCCCACATTTAAGAACACTTAATTGCCCTAAAAATTGGCGCTGTACCATTATTCGTGTTAAACGGGACGGACCGCCGCATAATTTGGACCATTATACTTAGTTGGAAAAGAAAGGGAGAATGTATTTTATTGTATTAGTTAATACATTGTATTTATTCATATAAAAAAAATCAAACAGTTGCATTTTCTTCTTATTGTGTCTATTACATACTTGTGTTACTTAAATCATAAAATGATGAATGTGACAGTACCCAAACTCATTTTATTCCCCCCTCCCACCCCATCAATCACCACACACACACACACACACACACACACACACACACACACACTACCCCATTATTTTTGATGACCGTCCAAAAAAATTGCTTGGCAGCTAGTGTATGGAACTTTTAATGTCACAGTGTGTACAATTAACCAGTTGACAGAAGAAAAAAAGAAGCTATTGTGTTCATTTCAATGTGTGACAAGCACCTTATTTATCAAAAGCGAAAGTTCAGAACTTGAGAAAAAGGTTCCGTGATTGTTTTGAAATCGCGAAAACCCATGACATGCGGATATCGCCAAGTTATGCAACTTATTTGTGTAGTATGAACTTCCATATACGTTTAATTACAGACTATATCAATGAAATACACCAAATAGCTCTTAAAATCGCATTGATAAACGGGTGCTTCGAGTAAAAGAAAATGTGTTTTCGTTACGAAAAAATCTTCGGCTAGATTATCTAAACAAAAGCACAACGTCACGTGGGTCTGTCAATCATTATTTTGACACATTAAATTTGCAAATTAAGAAATAGTTTTCTGTATTTGATTGATGGAAGGTCCAAATGACGTTCAGAGAATATTTGGAAACGCTTTCTCCTAGTAGCTATGTTTATGGACATGATTGCCGGGATTTCATTGGTCTGACGGTCGTGTCAGGATAAATTGTGATAAGGTGTTGTTTTCAAACGGTGTTAAATATATTCTTGTGGGTTAATTAGTTGTTTATTGAAATAATGCCACAAATTAAGCTGCCTGGGGCGAGAATGTTGATTGTACCGAAAGTTGTTTGATCTTATTAACAATTGCTAGCGGCGAAAAACAGCGGCCAATTTTATTCAGTTCTCAAATTCTGATATGGCTAGTTGCCACTTGATTTGGTCTGGAATGGAAACGTTCAGTCGGGCAAGTGGCGGACAACCAGATTTGCAAAGGTCACTTGCCCGCACCCAAAATCCACTTGGCGTCGGGCAACCGTATTTCCGGAACCCTGCTCGCCCTTAACAAGAATATGCTTTTTTAAACGAGATATCCATGACCGGAAAGCCACAGAGTAGTCTCCCCTTGGTATACCCTTCAGACACTGATGTACTACACTGCCAACGGCGCTTCTCAAGTTATAACGATGTCCAGCGAGCATCTTTTTCAGCTTTGGAAACAGAAAAAAGTCACACGGACTAAGATCCGGCGAGTATGGTGGGTGTTGAAGCTGTATAACATGTTCATCGCGAAGAAATTGTTGTACTATAGCACTTTTATGGGAAGATGCATTGTCATGCATGAGACGTATGCCCTTTAAACAAGTCCTTGGACGAAGTTTAACATAGTGATTTTTCACTGATTTTAAGACATTGTCCCTATAAAACTTTCCCGTAACAGATTTTCCTGGAGCACTAAGTATCTGCACAATTGGACACTTTGAATTGAAGAAAATAGTGTAGAGAACCTTCTTCGCACTTTTTGTCCTTTTTGGCAATTACTGATCTTCCTTGCCCTTTTCTCAGCCATTGTTTATTATTAATCCGTCGTTGAGGTTCAACATAATATATGCATGTCTCATCACCTGTTATGAGCTCATTTAACCACCTTTCATCGGCAGTTCCATATTTTTGCAAGAGTTCTTTACAACCTTTCACTCATTATGCCCTTTACTCTTTGGTCAATAGATGGTGTACCCACCGTGCACATACCTGATTAATTTTAATCGCTTCTTTAAAATCTCATGAACATTTCCCATTGATATGGCCACTGACGCTGCGCAGCTATCTTAGAAACAGTACATCTTGAATCTTTCTTCACCATAGCCTCAACAGCTTGAGGACAATGAAGTCTTCCTACACGGTCAAGATCTTTGACGTTGGGTTTTCCCTCTTTAAACACTTTTAGCCAACTCTAAACTGTGACTTTTGAAACAAAAGAATGCCTATACATGCTTTTAACTTCATGAATGATTTGTTTCCCAGATATATTTAAAGCGCAACACATTTTTATATAAGTCCTAATTTCCTAAAAAGCTCTATTCAAAACCGTATTAACACTATAATCCCTTGACAAATTGTGATAAAATTTTCAGTATATATTGCTACTGAAATTACCTACAAAAGCTGGTAAAATAATGCATGTATCCGACTTAATTTCTATGTCAGAATGCGCATCAATCTCAAAACTCTTTGAAGCCCCTCATATTATTAAGCAGAAATATGTTCATGGGACAAATTTCAACCGTCCATTCAAAACATTGAAATTAGTAAAAGAGGGTAAAAGTATCCCATGATCATAATGCAATATTCTGACTGGAGAGCTGTGATGTGCGCATGTCCATTTGAAACTGAAGGAGGTATCTGCACACCATTGCATAAACTGTATAAGCACATAAAAACTCAGTATATATAATCGATATTTACATTTTGGCACCATAGTGAACCATCAACATGTCATTCAATAAACCTCACCTTTTTAAAGAGATCATAAGATGGTTCCCCTTGTTTTGGAGGGTTGACTACAACGTCCATGGCTGCCTGAAATAAGATGGTAACCATTATGGTGTGGCAATATCAAATTCAAGTTCATATCAAAGGCTTTGTCTTTTATAATTAATAATAATTAAGACAACAATAAAATGAAGAATTCCTAAAATAGTCTGACTAGGGCTAAATCTCAAATGACGTCATATATTGTGTAAACCTCTCAACGCGATGTCCTACATAATATACCTGTACTTTTGGATATATACTGTTTAAGTAATGGACGGTTTGTCTGAAAGCACAGACTATTTCATTTCAATTTATTTTTAAAACATAACTGAGATTGTGCCCTATGAAACATCCCTTACACGTAACACATATAACTTCCCTTACACATAACAAATATCATACCAGCCATACATTTAGGTAAATGCAACAACTAGGACTAGTAATATTCATGCTGTTTGTAGACAAATTCAATAGCAGGGCATGAACATGTGAAACACGTATATCTAGCATATCCACAGCTGTGTCTTTTGGAGGGCAACCGTGTTGCCAATTTTCATAGTTCTAATTCACCAATAACACAATTTCCATTTTAAGTACTATTAAACGTTAAAGAGAAAAAAACACAGCTTAAAACAGAGCTGTAGATAAGCTGAGTTTTTCAGTATTATACTCGTACTTTTTTACAAAAACCCTCAGTTTTTTTAAATTGAGAGCATCATTACTCATCAACTTACTACAAATACTACAGTTTATTCCATATTTACATGATGAAAATTGTTCCAAGCATGTGTCTAATATTAAGGTCATACAGTGTTCTTTTTGTTTTTACTCAACCCCTGCATTCGGTAGATCCTACTATGTATACACTGTAGCCAGTAAGTATTTTGTCTGCTTCAAGATAAGAGTTTCAACATTCTGACCAATCACTGATCTTATTTCTACAGGTACAGCTATCAATAGATGCACCAACATTTAAAATTATACAGTTGGGAATAAAAGTGTTGTTCTAGAAAGTATGGAAAATAAACACATTATATAATTATTTTGATATATCTGTATAGAGTAATGTTAAGTGTATTTACATGCCAAATTTTATGGTTTAAAAATACTTTATTATTTAGAAATTTGTGATTAAACCTCTCTGAGCAGCATAATGCATACAATGATCAGAAAAGTTTCTCTGGGGCCATTTTGTTTTTTTTATACTCAACCCTGGCCTTTAACTCCCCTTTAATCAGAATATGTGCTTCTTTTAAAATGTATTAATTCACATCCATTTTGAAAGCATGAAGTATTTAAAGAAATTGTTTACTCTGATAGTGTTCCTTTTATTCATTCATTTTGAATCTGATGAGTAAATACTCACTGCAGACATTCATTTTGAATCTGACTGCAGACATTCATTTTGAATCTGACTGCAGACATTCATTTTGAATCTGATGAGTAAATACTCACTGCAGTCATTCATTTTGAATCTGATGAGTAAATACTCACTGCAGTCATTCATTTTGAATCTGACTGCAGACATTCATTTTGAATCTGATGAGTAAATACTCACTGCAGTCATTCATTTTGAATCTGATGAGTAAATACTCACTGCAGTCATTCATTTTGAATCTGATGAGTAAATACTCACTGCAGACATTCATTTTGAATCTGATGAGTAAATACTCACTGCAGACATTCATTTTGAATCTGATGAGTAAATACTCACTGCAGACATTCATTTTGAATCTGATGAGTAAATACTCACTGCAGTCAAAAATTATCTACAACTCTGTTAAAATCTTCATAAAGACACCAAGACACAATATTTTCCCCCCATAAATTCAGATGAATACAATTTTTGGAAGCTGACTACATAGACATGTAATTACCAGTATTCATTTACTGCCCATTTTATTCATCTTTAATAAATCGAAAAGCACTTTTATCTTTCATTATAATCTCAAAGTGAGAAACATAGTTCTAGATGAAAAGATGGCATTCACTCTGACAAAACCAACAATCCCCCTCAATATAATTATGAAAACAAGAAACCCAAATTTACCTGACCAGAGACGGATGAACACAGTTTGGCTGAGATGGCCTTGATCTGCATGGCCTTGACCCCAGGGTCAAGGTTAGTCACCTCACAATAACCACCACGGAAACCGCATCTAGACAGGTCGTTACAAGTTATATGGTTAAAAAGTTACAAGTTATATGGTTAAAAAGTATATTCATGAATAAAAAAGAAACGCTACTCAGGAATTTTCGTTATATAATGTATATACTGCACGCTTAATTTCACTTAATATTCCAGAGAAATCCCATGTTTTGTAAATAAAGGGTTGGAGCTAGTTGAGAAAGGATGATGTAGACTTCTTAATAACGGTACACTTTGTAACAAGAAATTCATAAATGTTGTAGTTTCTCTTTGAAAATTTGAGCCATTTCAGTATTTAATGTCAAGAGTTTCATTACCTGCTCGCGCCAAATGCGTACTCTGTCAATAATGAAACTTTGAAGGGTTACTATTTGGTGTGTTATGTGTTGTTTTAGTTTTTTTCTGAAAGGAAAGGTCTTATGTAGCCATGTACCATTCACTTAATAGCAGCATATTTTACATACAATATATAGCAGAAATTCCCGAGTTGCATTTCTATTTCCTTTAATATAGTTTGGAGAGTACAGTAAAATGTAGGGGTGAAAACCACTTCACTTAAAATAATTTGACGGACAGAAGACTAATTATGACATTTTACTTCTTATTAAGATTTATTAAGCACGACACATACGAAATATAAGTACAATCCTGTTTTCATGCATTGTAATAGTCTCTATTTTATTATACTTATACCCAACATAATAGTCAACGCTGCCCTAAAACATTTACAGTTTACAGTTAAAAGTGTACAAACACAGTACATACTCTCCCATGTAACCTTTTGACGTTGACATAAATGACGCGAGCTCCATCGTGTTATATTCTGGTCCCATCTCCATCAGCACCTTCTTGAATGAGTGGAACTCAGACCCTGCTGCATACACGTTGTGTTGATATACCTATATAAGACCATTATTTATACAACATGTATTTACACTGACAGAAGCTTATCCTGGTCTTCAAATAAATGCTGTTGCTTGGTTAAAGGGGGTACACATTAGGCTTTTTATGGAGGTCTAGGGGTCCGACTTAAAATTGACATATAGAGGATCTTAAACGAGTTCCCATTTCATATAAGATTTATGAAACTCGTTATGAATTATTTTAATTATAACGAGCCTTTCGGCGAGTTAAAATTAAAAATAATTCATAACGAGTTTCATAAATTTTATATGGAATGGGAACGAGTTTAAGATCCTTTTTATCACATAACATTGCAATCAAATTAGTAAAAATTAATTCAGATGGACATAGAACCGCAATCGTAATGTCGCTTCTCACACATAACGTTGCGTATAAAAGAGTTTGTGTTTTACCTCTTTACAAAATAGCAGTTTGCGCCAACTTTTTAACAAACCAACAACAATGTTTTTTATAACGTGCATTATTTTTATAAGCTGTCACAAATAATAAGTTTGAATCGGATCTGGGTGAATTTGTAATAAATAAAATAGTTTCAGTTAATAAACTTGCGTAGTGTTACAGGTTTAACTCAACCAATCAAAATCGTTCCAGGTTGTATTACACGTGTCATACAATAGAATATTAAATGGGTGTTCCACACTGCTAACAAGGGACGTTATGTGATAAATAATGATATTTTCTATTCCAAAGGCCTAAACGTAATGAATGATTCCAAAAATGAGCCTGTATTTACAAGGAACTTCATTTTGCCCAGTTATATGTGCTATCCCAGGTTACACACCAGGGTTAATTAAATTCAAATTCAGACCTGATAAACATGGTTCTAACACCATATCTGGACTGATATGACATTTTTATTGTGAACTGGAACATTTTTAATAGATTCTTTGTCGTAGATGTTTTGACAATGTATTATGCTACAATTGTGCTGGGATAACACGAATATATGCTACCGTTGTTATGTTAACCACAAAAGCAGTTATTGGCCCATTACAGCTGTACCGAATATACAACTATAACCTTGACTTGCTCTAGTACTCAGTTTCCTATAAACAGCGCTAGATGCAAACAGGTAAAAGTAAAACTGACAAAGTTAAAAAACGTCCAGGTGATATGTGCGATCCAAGTTTGGCTGATTAAGAAACTGATCCTAATACCTATTTAGGTGCTGACAATAATAATTAGAAATAACATACCTCGTCAGCCATGAGGAAAAGGTTTTCTTGTTTAGCAAACTTTATAACCTCTTCAATATTCTGTCGTGATAAAACTTGCCCTGTAAAAGTAGTACAGGTTCTAATAAAACAATCCTCCAAGTAGGAAGGTTTACGCAAACATTATTACAATTATCACACAAGCTCTAATAAAACAATCCTCCAAGTAGGAAGGTTTACGCAAACATTATTACAATTATCACACAAGCTCTAATAAAACAATCCTCCAAGTAGGAAGGTTTACGCAAACATTATTACAATTATCACACAAGCTCTAATAAAACAATCCTCCAAGTAGGAAGGTTTACGCAAACATTATTACAATTATCACACAAGCTCTAATAAAACAATCCTCCAAGTAGGAAGGTTTACGCAAACATTATTACAACTATCACACAATCTCAAAAGTACGGTACTTAAAACAGCATATCTGTTAATTCATTTTTATTGTTCTCAAACCCAAGTAATGAAGATTTCCTCAAGGACAAGGAAAGCAATTTTAATTTGTTAGTATAAAATGCATCCATTACTTCATTTAATATGTTTATAACATTATCTTGTGAAAAAAGCATACTGGAATATGTGTCCATGGGACGAGGATGCAATTTGGATCATGGTGTCAAGTTTGATCATGGTGACCACCTGTAGGTATATATGTGTGTGTAGGGATAGCTTGTGTCCAGTTTGATCATGGTGACCACATATAGGTATAAATGTGTGTGTAGGGATAGCTTGTGTCAAGTTTGATCATGGTGACCACCTGTAGGTATAAATGTATGTGTAGGGCTAGCTGGTGTCCAGTTTGATTATGGTGACCAACTGTTGATATAAATGTATGTATAGGCCTAGCTTGTGTCCAGTTTGATCATGGTGACCACCTGTAGGTATAAATGTATGTGTAGGGCTAGCTTGTGTCAAGTTTGATCATGGTGACCAACTGTAGGTATAAATGTATGTGTAGGGCTAGCTTGTGTCAAGTTTGATCAAGGTGACCACATATAGGTATAAATGTATGTGTAGGGCTAGCTTGTGTCCAGTTTGATCATGGTGACCAACTGTAGGTATAAATGTATGTGTAGGGCTAGTTGGTGTCCAGTTTGATCATGGTGACCAACTGTAGGTATAAATCTATGTGTAGGGCTAGCTTGTGTCCAGTTTGATCATGGTGACCAACTGTAGTATAAATGTATGTGTAGGGCTAGCTGGTGTCCAGTTTGATTATGGTGACCAACTGTAGATATAAATGTATGTATAGGCCTAGCTTGTGTCCAGTTTGATCATGGTGACCACCTGTAGGTATAAATGTATGTGTAGGGCTAGCTTGTGTCAAGTTTGATCATGGTGACCAACTGTAGGTATAAATGTATGTGTAGGGCTAGCTTGTGTCCAGTTTGATCATGGGGACCAACTGTAGGTATAAATGTATGTGTAGGGCTAGCTTGTGTCCAGTTTGATCATGGTGACTACCTGTAGGTATAAATGTATGTGCAGGGCTAGCTTGTGTCCAGTTTGATCATGGTGACCAACTGTAGGTATAAATGTATGTGTTGGGCTAGCTTGTGTCAAGTTTGATCATGGTGACCAACTGTAGGTATAAATGTATGTGTAGGGCTAGCGTGTGTCAAGTTTGATCATGGTGACCACCTGTAGGTAAAAATATATGTGTAGGGCTAGCTTGTGTCAAGTTTGATCAAGGTGACCACCTGTAGGTATACATGTATGTGTAGAGCTAGCTTGGGTCCAGTTTAATCATGGTGACCACCTGTAGGTATAGTTGTATGTATAGTGCTAGCTTGTGTCCAGTTTAATCATGGTGACCACATGTAGGTATAAATGTATGTGTAGGGATAGCTTGCGTCCAGCTTAATCATGGTGACCACCTGTAGGTATAAATGTATGTGTAGGGATAGCTTGTGTCCAGTTTGATCATGGTGACCAACTGTAGGTATAAATGTATGTGTAGGGCTAGCTTGTGTCAAGTTTGATCATGGTGACCACATACTTACCGTGGTCTTACCGAAAACCTTATGCCAAGGTGTGACAAACAAATTACAAGTCTAATGGTTACACAATACACATACTCCACTATACCTGTAGGATTTCCTGGGTTTATAATGACTATTCCTCGTGGAACACTTTGGGGTCTGGCAGCATCAATAGAACGTTTTAGTTCCTTTAAGTCCAGGGCCCAGTTTTTTGACTCGTCTAAGTAATAGCCGATCTGTTAGAACCCATAGATATTTTTAATAGAGATTTTAAAAAACATGGATATTATTAATAGAGAATCTCATACACATGGATATTTTTTACTTAAGATCCCGAACACATGGATGTTGTTAATAGAGATCTCACACACATGGATACTGTTAATAGAGATCTCGAACACATGTATCTTATTAATAGAGATCTCAAATTAATAGAGACAATATAGAGATCTCACACACATGGATATTGTTAATAGAGATCTCACACACATGGATAGTGTTAAAAGAGGTCTCAAACACAAGGATATTGTTAATAGAGATCTCACACACATGGATAGTGTTAAAAGAGATATTAAACACATGGATATTGTTAAAACAGATCTCTCACACATGGATATTGTTAATAGAGATCTCAAACACATGAATATTGTTAATAGATATCGCAAACACATGGATATTGTTAATAGAGATCTGAAACACATTGATAGTGTTAATAATAGAGATCTCATGGATATGGTTAATGACCTAAAACACATGGATATGGTTAATAGAGACATAAACACATGGATATGGTTAATAGAGACCTAAACACATGGACATGGTTAATAGAGACATAAACACATGGAAATGGTTAATAGACACATAAACACATGGATATGGTTAATAGACACATAAACACATGGATATGGTTAATAGACACATACAACACATGGATATGGTTAATAGAGACCTAAAACACTTGGATATTGTTAATAGAGACCTAAAACAAATGGGTATTGTTAATAGAGATCTCATATACATTGATAGTGTTAATAATAGAGACCCCATGGATATGGTCAATGACCTAAAACACATGGATATGGATATGGTTAATAAAGACCTAAAACACATGGATAGTGTCAATAGAGATCTCAATTATTGATAGTGTTGATAATAGAGACCTCATGGATATGGTTAATGATCTAAAACACATGGATATGGTTAATAGAGACATTAACACATGGATATGGTTAACAGAGACATAAACACATGGATAGTGTTAATATAGACCTAAATACATGGATATTGTTAATATTGTTATTTACACATGGATATTGGAATGAGAGGGAATTACCCCATCTGACCTTCTTTTTTTTAATTCTAAAATGCCCCATCTGCTAAATTAATTAAATTAAGAAGAACTTTCTGTTTTCTAAGCCACCTACAACTGCCACTAGTATATTACTCTTGCTACTAAAGGAGTATGTGAACTGTGTCACTTATTTTAAGGGAAGTCGGTGATAAAATAACTTATTAACCCATGTCTACACAATGCAAAGTTTACGTCAGTTTTTCTCTAATTTCCCTTCTATTATGTTCCTTACTGCCTACAGGCAAATAAATCAACATGTTGTTTTTT
The DNA here is from genome assembly GCA_037043455.1 of Cyrtodaria siliqua. Classification (NCBI taxonomy): domain Eukaryota; kingdom Metazoa; phylum Mollusca; class Bivalvia; order Adapedonta; family Hiatellidae; genus Cyrtodaria; species Cyrtodaria siliqua. The sequence continues at coordinate 169,066 of JAWPHD010003393.1, forward strand.
GTGTTCGTAACTATAAGCACTGTTTATGTCTAAATATGACTGTTATTTAGGGGTTTTCTCATTGTTATTGTTTTTGAGATACCAATTTTTCGAATAATTATCAAATCAGCCAAGGTCGAAGCGAACCCTAAAACAGCCAAACTGCCATTCCGTTATTGATCTTGGATACAATCATAACCAACACTGCATTTCGAAACAAAAAACAGATTCAAACCTATTCATAACAATGTATGTTCATTTTCTTATTTGCATAGTCATCGAAAAATGCCGTCAAACTGGCGTAATCATTTAATTGCACCGCATTTATATAAACAGTTTGACTCAAACACCATTTTTAATTCAACACATTTATGGTAAAATCTTTTAAAAACATAAATAAACAAAATTCAATACAAGTTCAATCTTTTGCACAAATAAAAAAAAAACATTCTTTTCATCTTTGCATTGCTTTGCATTTTGCATAACGACCAGACCAAAAAAGGCCATTACTGCGATAAAAATGTTGACTCAAAATGAAGATTAAACCTGATCGTCTTCACATGATGGCAAACAATCCTACCAAAGATAAGCTGAATCCCTTCAAAACTCAAAGATTGGTTGTGACCACAAGAAAGTGTGATGGCCAGACAAACAAACACTATTTCTATGTCCCTCAATTTTCTTGAAGTTCTTTAAGCAATTAAAATTATTTAAGCTCATGTATTTATTCTTTTTGGTAATCTTCAAGAACAGCCTCGACTAAACCGTGACAAAAAATGTGTATCATGTAAGAAGATTTTTGCTTGACAAGTTGTTCTCTGTATCAAACATATATATTTGAGAAGGTACAGAGTTTGTTTTATCACATTTTGTAGAACCTACCGGATAAGCATTATATTCTGCAATAGTGGCCGTGTAGAGAGGGTACTGCGGTATGGGGATCATGATGCCAGCACGATCCTTGCCAGTCTTTCCAGTCATCATAAGCTTCATAATCGTCTGCAAATATGAAATACAACTGTGCTGTTACATAATTTATACAAAATGCGTGTACGGTAACAATGAATGGTTATTGAGATACACATACACAAATGCTACTGAAGATAGTCTGAGAATTAATCTCTGTGAACATGAGAAATCTGAAGATGAAATCGATAAAGTTTACATAAAACGAAAAACGTATTTCATCATTTTAACAGAATGTCTTTTAAAGGAATCAAATGTGTCTTAATATGCAAGAAAATATATACTAGGGGTCGTATACATGTGTGTATACACACGAGGGCTCAGCATTCCAGCCAAGGGAGAGGCTCTGCCTGGTTGGAGTTTCAGCTAAGAAAACTTACACCCTTAACACATGCAGACTACAAACACAAATGTACCTTGATGTCATCACTGGATCCCTTGTCACTGGTTCCCCCATACTATTGCCTGGGTTGGGGATCCAGCTAGGAAATGTTATACCCTGTAATGCATGCTGACTACAACAGAAATGTACCTTGATGCTATCGCTGCTATCCCAGACTTTGCCTGGGTTGGGGATCCAGCTAGGAAATGTTGTACACTGCTACACATGCAGACTACAAAACAAGTGTACCCTGATGATATCATTGGTTCCCCAGACTATTTGCCTGGGTTGGGGACCCAGCTAGAAAAGCTTACACCCTGTAATGCATGCATAGTACAACACAAATGTAACTTGATTCTACCACTGGTTCTCAAGTATATTGCCTGAGTTGGGGATCCAGCTAGGAAATGTTGCACTCTGTAACACACGCAGACAACAACACAAGTGTACCTGGATGCTACCACTGGTTCCCCAGACTATTGCATGGGTTCTGGATCCAGCTAGGAAATGTTGCACACTGTAACACATGCAGACTTCAACACAAGTGCACCTTGAAGCTACCACTGGTTCCCCAGTCTATTGCTTGGGTTGGGGTTCCAGCTATGAAAAGTTTTACCCTAGCACACAGTGTACCTTGATGCTATCACTGGCTCCAGTGCTGAGGAAGATGTCGTCTGGATTGGAGGGATGGCCGTCACGCTGAGCTATATACTTGGCTATATCCTCCCTGATCACCCTCACGCCTGCACTGTCACTGTAAGATCCTGTAATTAGTTTATACAGTATTACAACTGTAATATCTCCACAATAAAATATGAAAAGGGTAGTGACATTAAATAACCTTAGGAAAGTTTGTTTTAAATAAATAAAGCAGTAAGCAGTTCTTAAATTAGTCATCATTCAAAACTTGGAACACCCATGCACATGTGGTCACTAATAGTAGTAGTTGTATTTGAAGTAGTAAGTAGTAATGACAAACTACTATTAAACTACTAACTATTCACTCACCCACACTTCCTCCAGAGCAACTTTTCAGTATTCGTTGAGCGCGCTCCTTGGCGTCAGCTGGGTAGCCAGGATCCTTCATCAACTTGTCAGGGTCGGTACACAAGGCAACAACCTAAAACAAAGAATTTCATTCCAAATACATACGGAGCAAAATAAAATATCTGATAAACTAAAGTTTTATTATTAAACTTTAATAAAAATAGCATTCAATGTAGACTGGATGGCATCATTTCATCATAAACAAGATATCAATGACCTTGAAGTGCTCTACTGATAGGTTTTCGATAGCCAGATCAGCCATGACCATTAATTTGATAATTATTATAATCAATTATATCTTAAAAACTTTACATAATATTTAACAGACAAGACATTAACAGTTATACAAAGACTGTGAATCCTAGATGTCATATCAAAATGTAACAAGCAAGGTTTTTACGCAAGCGTAAAATAGCTGCCGAGAATCAAGAAGTTAACATAATAATATATCAAGTCACAGGTGTTAAAACAATATTGAAGAAAATAAATGTTGTCAAGGAGACATAAACACGCCACGACCATTTTTTCCTTACATTCTTCCCGACTTTTACCATCAGTTCTTCCTACCAAGCATTTTAAATCAATGTGGGCGACCTCGTTTCTTTCTGTTCAGGTACCTTGACATGCCTTACATCACCCTTGTAACACGATGTGCTAGAAGTACACATCAGCACAGAAATACAATTGTTCACATGTATTAAAGGGATACGTGTGCGTTAGAGTGTGCATTACAACACATATAAACTGTTCACTGATACCATGTGTAATTATAACATTGTGTTATCAAAGAGAAAAATGTAAAGGAACTGTTGCTACCTTACCATTAGCAATAATGAAAACAATAATAATTGAAATTTAAAAAAAAAAGAAAAAAAAAAGAAACAAGGAAATCGGCAGTCTTGATCCCTACCTTCCTCGGCACTAACACTTACATGAATGTGAATGTTTCGTCGCTTATATACACTCAGTAGACTGGTTTACGAAAAAAAACGTCATTTTAGCAAGTGAAATGGTAACCTTTCAACATTACAAAATATGTGTTTATACCATTCAAGTTTTTCAGACGAGTTCTCTAGGAATTCTAGTTGTAAAGCATGCTTATCGACACTTACATGAGTCACAGTCTGTTAACCATAGACAGATATAAAAGCTATATAAGGGTCAGCTGCTGAATGAAAGCCATATACTGGTAAATAATATGTTGAACGTAAACTTGTTTTATCAGTTAATACCAAAATTGCCTCCCGTTAATAGCAAAACAATGTATAACTAGATTACATGAACCTCCTTTTATGAACTAGAGCTATCACTAAAGGTGATTACTACCCCCGCTTGGTGACCTGTTTGAATATGTTTGTATCCTCAAACAAGAAATATCACTGTAAGTGACAAATGCCCCAGAAGTGACCTTTGACCTCTAAGTATGACCTTGACCCTGGAGCCACGGACCTGGATTTTGTGCACGACATGTCATTTGGTTGTGGTGAGCACTTGTGCCAAGTTATTTGAAAAACTGTCCAGGCATGCAAAAGTTATTGACTGGACACAATTTCACCTTTGACCTCTAAGTGTGACATTGACCTTGGGGTCACAGACCTGGATTTTGTGTGCGACATATCATCTTTTTGTGGTGAGCACTTGTGCCAAGTTATTTGAAAATCCGCCCATGAATGCCAGAGTTATTGACCGGACACGATTTGACTTTTGACCTCCAAGTGTGACCTTGACCTTGAAGACCTGGGTTTAGCGCGCGACACATCGTCTTGTTATGGTGATCACTTGTGCCAAGTTATTTAAAAACCCTGCAGGGGTTGTGATTAGTGGAGTGTAACCATATATGGTTTTCATTAAGTATGTTCATATCATACCAAAATGGAAAAGCAAATAAGCAACCATGCAACCATTATCTGCTAAATATTAAAATAACCTGAAAGTGATTATTATATAGCATCCAGTGCAATAAACCTTGTTTGGCAGGGGTATAAATATGGGGAGTCTTACATAAAAATTAGTGGAGTGTAACCTTATGAATATGTATAATTAATGGAATGTAACCTTATGTGGTTTTCACATCAAACCAAAAAGTAAAAGCAAATATGCAACCATTATCTGTTAAATTATGCAACATGATGCGATAGGACGGGAAGCAAATTAGCTGAGTGTAACCTTAAGAGGCATTAAAATTCCTAGTATGTAACTTTATGAAGTTTTCATTATGTATTTTCAAATCATAAAAAAAGAAAAAAGAAAATATGAAACCATTATTTGTTAAATAACAGAACAAATAAATAAAAACTTAGTGGAATCGTGTGTAAAAATTAGTGGAGTGTAACCTTATGAAGTCTGTATAATTAGTAGGATGTAACCTTATGTGGTTTTCATAATGTATTTTCACAAAATACCAATAAGGAAAAGCAAATATGCAACCATGTAACCATTATTTGTTAAATAATGCAACGGGATGTGACGCGACGGGATGCGACGCGAGGGACAAAGTATTCCTACGAAGTGGGGGTATAACAATATATTATTTTTCATAAAAGATGCCAAAGAATCATACAAAAACAGTTATTAAAATCATTCACCGACTTTAATGAAATATTCCTGTGAAGTTCAAGCGATATTAGACCAGTAGTTTAAAGGGAGTACATCAGGATTGGTATTTTTTTTAGAACTGATAACTGTTCGAATACATTATTTCTGCATTTTAATTGATAAAAATAAAATAAATGAGCCATAAACTACCTAAAGAAATTACACTGAACAAATAAAATAAACGACCCACCAGGGATACATGTAGCTGTTTTAAATTTGGTGGTAAAATAATCTCAGTGTATTGCAAAATGCGTGTCATGCGTAGATATCGCGGATTTCCTCAGTGTGACAGCTTTTTATAACTTAGGAATTCCTCTATGCAAGATTTGTCGTAATTTATAATTATCAATTATTGCGCTGTATTATCGCCATCTATATCTTTGATCCATTTCACGTTTTAAATTGGTAATTTCATAGGTTTTAGACTTTTAAACAAATTTAGGCACAAAGCCTGATGTACACCTTTAAGAGACCTACATGTATGTAGTTACCACATATGTTTACTATTTAACTCTGTGTAACCAAAGATGTTTGCTGACAGCCACGTTTGATGTTAAATCAAATTTAGTTTTGTTTACGGTAGGACCAAAAACTTTTCAGGTCAGTAATTTTGGTTAAGGTTCCAAATCCATATCACTAAGGTTATTGAGAGTTGCCAACCATTGTATTTTTGAAAGTCTATTTTTACCTTTGGCAGCCATTTTGAATTCCCGTCAATCTGATTATCACTTAGAGATCGACAGTAATAAAATGTGTCCTGTTTTAAACAAGAGGCCCAAGAGGGCCTGTGGACACTCTACTGGCTAACATGGCTCTTATAACATCAATGAAGCGAGAGACTGCCATTTATGTTTTTTTGAAAGTTTTGGGCAAAATACAGCTTATCAACTAAATCAAGGGCCATAACTTAAGAATCTGGTAAAGTTTGGTAAAGATCAGATGAAAAATGAAGGCCCTACCGTATTAACGAGGCAAAATATAGCATTTTTTAACTAAATCGCAATCATAACTCCTCTGTTACTGGTCCGACTGGTCCAACATAAAGCTAAAAAAAAATATATATTAAAAAAAAATATATATATATATAAAAAAATAAAAATTAAAAAAATAAATAATAGAAAATTAAACAAAAAAAATTAAAATAATTTATAATACAAAAAAAAAAGAAAGTCATAAAATCTGGTAAAGTTTGGCAAAGATCAGATGCAAAATGAAGGCCCTATCGCAAGACGAGGCAAATTATAGCATATTAATCAAAATCAAGGGCCATAACTCCGCTGTTACTGGTCCGATCTGTCCGGTTTTCAAACTTGACCGCGCTTTTATTGACATAAACAATCTGATAAAGTTTGGTAAAGATCGGATAAAAAATAGTCTTAATGAGGCAAAATATAGCATTTTGAACTAAATCAAGGGCAATAACTCCGCTGTTAATGGTCTGATATGAATGGTTTTCGAACTTGTCTGAGCTTTCATTGATATTAACAATCTGATAAAGTTTGGTAAAGATCGGATGAACAATGAAGCTCCTATCGTCTTAACGAGGCAAAATATAGCATTTTAAACTAAATCAAGGGCAATAACTCCGCTGTTAATAGTCCGATCTACCTTGTTTTCGAACTTGTCCGAGCTTTCATTGATATTAACAATCTGTGCAAGTTTGGTAAAGATCAACTAATAAATGAAGGTGCTAGAGTGTTCACACGGCTTAATATGGCATTTTTCAGCAAAACAAGGGCCATAACTCCATTGAAATTATTTCGATCTTGCCGGTTTTCGAACTTGTTTGAGCTTTCATTGATATAAAGACACTGGCAAAGTTAAGTAAAGATCCGATTAATATTGAAGGCCCTAGAGTGTTCACAAGGCAGAAAATAGCATTTTTAAGAAAAAACAAGGGCCATAACTCCGGTGTTACTGATCCGATTTAGCTGGTTTTCGAACTTGTTCGAGCTTTCATTGATATTAACAATCTATGCAAGTCTGATAAAGATCAAATAATAAATTAAGGTGCTAGAGTGTTCACAAGTCAGAAAATGGCATTTTCCAGAAAAAACAAGGGCCATAACTCTAGTTTTACCGACCCAATTCAGCTGATTTTCGAACTTGTCCAAGCTATAAATAGTATTAACAATCTGTGCAAGTTTTGTAACGATCATATAATAAATGAAGGTGCTAGAGCGTTCACAAGCCAGAAAATAGCAATTTTCAGAAAAAACAAGGGCCATAACTCCGGTGTTACTGATCCGATTTGGCTGGTTTTCGAACTTGTCCGAGCTTTCATTGATATTAACAATCTGTGCAAGTTTGATAAAGATCAAATAAATGAAGGTGCTAGAGTGTTCACAAGGCTTAATATGGTATTTTTCAGCAAAACAAGGGCCTAGAGTGGTAACAAGACAAAAGTTAACGACGGACGACGGACAACTCGCCATCCCATTAGCTCTGCTGGCCCTTGGCCAGTAGAGCTAAAAACATTACCGACCCATCCATCCTATTTATGTAGAGCTGCTAGGAAATGCATACAATAAAACTACAAAAACGGTTTGTACTACATACCTGTCTTAGGAATGTTATTGGCTTTTGTCCTGTAGCATGGCAGTCACCTATGTTTGCTCGTATCACCTCAGTGAATGGCTTCTTAACTCCCTGTAATTGAAATATAAGAAGGTGCAACTGAAAGGTTGACCCATTAAGATACTCTTCAGCCACATTCATACTGGCTACTCCAGTTGACATGCAGGCATAATGTCTGTGTCATAGGCGACTCCAGTCATAATGCAGTCCATAGGCAGGCACAGTGTCATAGGCAATTTTTGTGTTTTTTTACTTGATTACCCTCTATGGGACCTAGCGGATCGAGCCAAAATATGAAAACTTATTGCGAATATACACATCCTTAACTAAGAAGTACTCCACACATGAACTTGAAATCTTAAGGGGTATGTCACAAGCCCGAAACTGGTAATTGTAAATTACTCTAAATACCCCCAAGATGTACCCGGTAATCGGTATAGGTCATAAGTTTCACACGTCGTAAAGAAAGTTTCCACGGCGCGTTTTCTCCACTATTTTTACGGAAAATACGAATTAAGTGACCTTGCTGTGCAATGTTTTCGTTTAATAAACAAACAAATAACGCAGCTCTGTTGCATATTTCTTGTTAGCTTTTCTAAAATTCACATTCGCAAAATCTCGATCAATGTAGGACCGAGAAAGAACAAATGTACTTATAAAGGGAGACTAATCTCTTGACTGTTTAAAAAGGACAGGTTCAAAACACGGTGAGATTTCCGGGTTCTCCATCTAATTTAAATGGGTTCCAAGTAGGTGAGGTGTACTGCAATTTTAATATGGGGAAAAATACATTTTTGAGAAGAGTTTATTTTAGTATTAAAATAAACTCTTCTTAAAGAAGAGTTTATTTTAGTATATGATAGAACAAAATATGTGTTTCCAGTAAAGAGATCCTACAGAAAATAAGGAAAAGGCCTAGGTCTGCTGAATTTCGGAAAAAGGAAGCGCGAGACTGTCCAAATTGGGGAAAATATAGCGAGATTTTCATTGTTTTGGGAAATGTTTTTTAAGGGGAAATTTCATTAAAATGTAGTTTTAGGTAAAATATTGATTAGGTTTTAGAACTGAGTTATTTTAACATACAAACTATGTAAAGTATGTCACTTAATTACCAAAAAAAAATATATATATATATCATACATGTCACTTGTGATACTTTCAGGACCTCAATCTGGGAGTTAAGTGGGGTTTTAAGGGAGATTCATGCAAAAATCTGGGAGGTGTTTTTTTTGCGGGCTATTTTTAGCGCGCGAGCAGTATTTTTTACTCAAATTACATAAACGAATACCTAAAAATACACTTTTTAAACAAGTTTCTTCATTGATGTCAGGGGAGATAACAAGAATGAATAAAACAATTTTTAAACAATATTTTATTTAATAACCGATTATAAACATGTAAGGTCAACTAACACTATAAATATAAGTGTCATCTCTTGAACACACTCACAGCCCTAACTTTAACACAGTGAACTTCCACTAACTGTCCTAACTGTCCTAAACTTAGTTGCACACACCCTTACACTTCCAAATAAATACATTCCAGAAATAACAAGAGGTCAATGACCTTGAAGCTCTACTGATTGATTTTGATTTCAGGAAGTAGTCGCTACAGACTTGTTTTTTGAAAATCTATTTTTAACCGTGGCGGCCATCTTGAATTTCCGGCCGACCTGAAATTTTGCTAGGATCAATAAGACATTAAGAGCAACATTCCTGTGAAGTTTCATGAAAATCCGTCAAGTAGTTTCAGAGGAGTAGTCGCTACAAGTTTTCATTATATAACTCTATGTAAACAAAGATGGCCGCTGGCAGCCATGTTTAACTTCAAATCAAAACGATTTTCGACAAGGACCAACATCATGTCATACTGATCATTTTAGAAAAAGTCCCATATCAATATCTCTTATAGTTTTGAAGAAGTAGTCGCTACAAACTTATTTATTTTAAATCTATTTTTAGCTGTGACGGCCATCTTGAATTTCCGGCCGACCTGAAATTTTTCTAGGATCAACGAGACATCAAGAGCAACATTCCTGTGAAGTTTCATGAACATCCGTCAAGTAGTTTCAGAGAAGTAGTCGCTACAAGTTTTTACTTCATAACTCTATGTAACCAAAGATGGCCACTGGCAGCCATGTTTAACGTCGAATCAAAATAATTTTCCACAAGGATCAACATCATGTCATGCTGATCATTTTAGAAAAAGTCCCATATCAATATCTCTTATAGTTTTGAAGAAGTAGTCGCTACAAACTTGTTTATTTTAAATCTATTTTTAGCTGTGACGGCCATCTTGAATTTCCGGCCGACCTGAAATTTTTCTAGGATCAACGAGACATCAAGAGCAACATTCCTGTGAAGTTTCATGAACATCCGTCAAGAAGTTTCAGAGAAGTAGTCTCTACAAGTTTTTACTATATAACTCTATGTAACCAAAGATGGCCACTGGCAGCCATGTTTAACGTCGAATCAAAATAATTTTCCACAAGGATCAACATCATGTCATGCTGATCATTTTAGAAAAAGTCCCATATAAATATCACTTATAGTTTTCAAGAAGCAGTCACTACAAACTTATTTTTTAAAAATCTATTTTTAGCTGTGACGGCCATCTTGAATTTCTGGCCGATCTGAAATTTTGCTAGGATCAATTAGACATCAAGAGCAACATTCCTGTAAAGTTTCATGACAATCCGCCAATTAGTTTCAGAGGAGTAGTCGCTACAAGTTTTTACTATATAACTCTATGTAAACAAAGATGGCCGCTGGCAGCCATGTTTAACGTTGAATCAAAACGATTTTTAACAAGGATCAACATCATGTCATGCTGATAATTTTAGAAAAAGTCCCATATAAATATCACTTATAGTTTTCAAGAAGTAGTCGCTACAAACTTGCATTTTAAAACTCTATTTTTAGCTTTGGGGGCCATCTTGGATTTCACATCAACATGAATTTTTGCTAGGATCAGCTAGACTTTATGGGCAACATTTCTGTAAAGTTTCATGAATATCCATCTAGTAGTTTCAGAGGAGTTGTCGCTACAAGTTTTTACTATATAACTCTATGTAAACAAAGATGGCTGCTGGCAGCCATGTTTAACGTTGAATCAAAACAATTTTTGACAAGGACCAACATCATGTCATGCTGATCATTTTACAAAAAGTCCAATATCAATATCACTTATAGTTTTCAAATAGTAGTCGCTACAAACTTGTATTTTGAAAATCTATTTTTAGCCATGGCAGCCATCTTGAATTTCCGGGCGACCTGAAATTTTGCTAGGATCAATTAGACATCAAGAGCAACATTCCTGTGAAGTTTCATGAAAATCTGTCAAGTAGTTTCAGAGGAGTAGTCGCTACAAGTTTTCATCATATAACTCTATGTAAACAAAGATGGCCACTGGCAGCCATGTTTAACGTCGAATCAAAATAATGTTTGACTCTTATAACCATCATGTCATGCTGATCATTTTACAAAAAGTCCCATATCAATATCACTTATAGTTTTCAAGACGTAGTCGCTACGAACTTCTTTTTTAAAAATCTATTTTTAGCTGTGGCGGCCATCTCGAATTTCTGGCCGATCTGAAATTTTGCTAGGATCAATTAGACATTAAGAGCAATATTCCTGTAAAGTTTCATGAAAATCTGTCAAGTAGTTTCAAAGGAGTAGTCGCTACAAGTTTTTACTATATAACTGTATGTAAACAAAGATGGCCGCTGGCAGCCATGTTTAATGTCGAATCAAAACGATTTTCGACAAGGACCAACATCATGTCATGCTGATCATTTTAGAAAAAGTCCCATATCAATATCACTTATAGTTTTCATGAAGAAGTCGCTACAAACTTGTTTTTTAAAAACCTATTTTTAGATCTGGCGGCCATCTTGGATTTCACATCAACATGAATTTTTGCTAGGATCAACTAGACTTCATGGGCAACATTTCTGTAAAGTTTTATGAAAATACATTCAGTAGTTTCAGAGGAGAAGTCGCTACAAAAAAAAGTTTACGGACAGACGGACGGACAGACGGACGCCGCACCACGGCATAAGCTCTGCTGATCTCTGATCAGTAGAGCTAAAAACACAAAACAAAGCACATTTCCAACTTTTATTTTTGTCAAAGACAATGTACAAACATGAAACAAAAGCAACCAACATCAATCAACCCTTTTTTCAAAAGTAAAATCTGAAATCAAACACACAAACATCGATCTAAAGCAACGTACGTCAATCACGGAACTCCTTTTGAAGTAAAATCTTTATAAAATTCATTAATTGTTTTAATTAAATCATACATACTCACCAAATTCACGCCGACAAAGTCTACTTTCGTTTTCGCTATCTGATAATTACTGCGTCACCTTTAACAAACATTCATTTTCCACTTCTAAATATTAAAATGACACCGGCAATTTGTTTCTCAAGTCGTATCGATTTAATTACAAACATCATTAAAGACTTCATAAATGTGCTGCTAATCCTTTGATAAGATCAATTAAGCCAATAAACTGTTTGCAAATAACTGTTTCACCCACTTTCCCCACAGGCTACTGATCCAGGTCAAATGCAGGTATGTCACGTGATGATCTCGCGAGTCGCGAGACAATAACATCAACAAACATATACCAAACAAAGGAAATGGACCGATGATTTTCGAAAAATCGATTTTAGCAATTTTACGTGAGTTTTTCACACAATTCCGTGGGGCTGGGAGGAGGGTTAGAATTCTGTGAGATTTCATCTCACGCCGTGAGGTATCACATGTATGATATATATATATAAAAAAAATATTTTAAATTGGAAATGTTTTACCCCAAAATTGGGGGGAAAAAATAGGGTTTTTGCAACTGGGAAGAGGCCGAATTTCGGCCCCTGTTAAATAGGTTAAAAAAGCCCTGAGGTCTGGAATGGGGCATTTTGGCCTAAAATGTGGGAAAGATCCATGACTGGGGAATGACATTTTTAGAGTTGAGTTTAAAAAATGGGGAAAACTGCATGATTTTCAAAGTAATTTGGGTGGGAAAGTGGCGTTATACGGACCGCTGCGAAAAAGGGTTAAACGGCCTCGACTACCTACCTACTACTACCTATGAGTCTTGTTCATTAAACATATAATCTTAATTCATTAAACATAGAAAAAACATCCTAAGTATTTTGATGGGTATTTATGCCAACAAATAGAACAACAAATAGAACCTTGATATTTTATATATATACACTTACATTCCGTTGGACATGCTAGAATAAATAATAAACATGTTGCTAGATTCTTTGAGATTATCTACAGGTTAGGTCAGAAAAGGCTCGGATTACAAATAAACATGTGTTCACCATGACCGGACCATCTCCTTTAAAACGCTGCCGACATCTTTTATGAGAATAAAACGAATCTATTTTTTCCGAAAACTGTTCAGTTTGTTAGCCCCCGAAAATTTAAATACACTGACTCACACAAAAACTGCACGAAAAATGCTTGCGCCTATTTTCTGTGTAAAGAAAAAGATCAAATAAAGTCTGCACTCAAATCTATCCGTATCTTATTGTACTCGAGTTTAAAGTCTCATAACAGATACAAAATAAAACAAAAAGCTGACCTTCCTACCCACTACCTATTGTTGCAGTAAACACGGGTATTATTTGATTAGGCCTTACAAATATATTTATTTACATTTTTGTGTAAAGATCTATATATAACTATTTCCTGACTTTAAGATTAAGATCTGATCAAATTTATAGTTAGTTCTGACCCTTAAAATAGAGATGGGTAAAAAGTGTACATGCTATCAAATTGCTTTGCCGCAGGGCTTCCGTTAATGGCCGTACAGCCGTATATTACGCCCAAAAATTCGAGTTGTACGCCGAAAATTGAGATCAAAGACGTACACTGAAATTCCGAAAACATCAATGTACGCCGACTTTCTTTACCGCGGACGTACAGCTGTCAGTGTCAAATTGGTTAAATCATCGATATAGCTCCGCCCATCGGGTCCAATTACATCCAAACGCTGAACAGTCAAGTTGTAAAGCGATTAAATTAACACCCACTGTGTTACTGTGACAGGCGTTTGACAGGTAAAACCGGTTGGATCCAGTTTTATTATGGGTTAGCCACATGTGTAAATTGAATTGTGTATTGTGTCAAGTATTACGTATACAAACATCGCTTCTGGATTCAAAGAAGTGTGGCAATTAATTAATGCGATTAAAGGTAAAGGGGATTACGTTTAATTTGTGACTGATTGAATAATTATGAAAGGCAGGTTCGTTTTATGCAGATACCTTAACCGAACGTGTAATTGTTTTAAATAAAATATTACGCTGCCGATTTATAATGAATGTTTGCAATTGTTTGCCTTCAGCGTGAATTTTTACTTTGACATTTGTGACTGATAGACTAATTATGAAAGGTAGTTTATCTGTATGCGTTTGTTTGTTTATTGGCAAACGGATAACGAGACATTAGCTGATTATGGAGATGCAACAGTTTGCTGATCGAGTAATTGTTTTGAATAAAAAAGCATAATAGAACATCTTTTATTTATGAAAATGAGTAAAAATATGAGTAAATTTAAGAAAGGGTTAAATATTGTCCGCTTTAGTTTAGACCGTCATAAGCGTCAAAATGTCGCAACTTTCTCTATTGCATTTCGGTGTCTCTCAAAAACGTAAAAATGATGCTGCGTCCGCGCACACTGCAAGCTCCTGTGAAATACAGACGGCAGTTAAAAATTCTAAGATAGATACAAGTAGTAGACAAAAAGTGTTTCAAGAAGCCTGGCTCAGCCAGTTTGATTGGCTCGAGTTCAATTCTGACTCTAAGCGTATGTTTTGCAAAGTGTGTCTAGCTACAAATTGCCAAAATTCGTTCACTAAGGAAGGGGCTGTCAATCTACAGATGTCCACTGTAGTCAAGCACAATGATTCCAAGGACCATTGTCATGCCCTGGAGGCCCATCACATGCGTAAGGCCATCCTCAAAAAAGTGTTTGTTTGCTGTGCTCCGTCTGACCGTCTAAAGGGGCAGTGACCGTTTTTGTTTTTTCAGCCTTTTCGGAATCTTTTTCTTTTTTTTTTACTAAAAAAATATTCGTAAAGAAATATTAATGAGGTTATGCGCAGACTACATTATCATACATTGAGATAGGAAATTATGATTTGTAAAAATGCTTAACCAGGACTGGCAAAAAAAAAAAAGAAAAAAAAAGACCTACCTAGGTAGGCCTAAAGTGCGAAAAGGAGTCCTTTTCGCGAAAAGGAGATTCCGCTACGAAAAGGAGCCATAAAATCTATATTTGAAGCATTAAGAAAATTATTTTTTATATATTTAGAAACATACTAATGAAATATGTTTGCAGTAAAAAAATTAGTTCAATCAAACTTCAAATTTTTTGTCAATACTTTTGTGTTTTGACTCCATTTCGCGAAAAGGACTCCTTTTCGCACTTTAGGCCTACCCCTACCTACCTACCCACTTAAAAAATTCAGGGTCGGAGCACAGCAAACAAATATTTTGTTAAGGATGGCCTAAACAACTCGACAAATTTGACGTTGCAGTTATTTAAATTGTATTAACACACACAACACTTCAAAGGGCCAAGATTTTTGTGATGATGATTGATAAATCATGATGATGATTGATAAATCATGATGATGATAAATTCAATAAACTGAATGCAAACATGAAGCTATTTAATATAATTTAATTTAATAAATAATTTAATAAATTTAAAAATATCCATAAATTATGTACTTAAAATGTTTTAAAAACGCATTTAAAGAACATGAACTATGCCTAGTTATTTAAATTTTATTAACTCAAACAATAATTCGAACGGTGATGTCGCGTTAAGTGTGAACTTCCTTAACCCATTTCATTCGGGACACCGATCCATCAGTAACTACCCTTTCTATTCGGGACACCGATCTATCGGTATAATTTTCTGTTGAAAACCCGTCTCCCATAGAAACGTGTATGAAACGTCATTACTTTCTGTGCACGGAAGTGAAACTTTACTAGCGCATGCGCATTATTTGCGAGTCACTTCCGCATCTTTTAAAATTGAAAAAGTCTTGAAAAAAAGTAGTTTTTGATCGTTTTTTCGAAGATTTCTTTTTGATTTGAACAAAATGGCGGAGGCCCAAGAAGCACTAAGTGACGGGAGCAATATAGATGTGGGGAATTTGTCAGATTTGAATGATTTCGACGTAGAAAGTGACGATCCAGTCGAGGAAAACATCGGAGATCGTCAACAACAAAGGAATCAGTTTGAATTTCCCCGACTATCAGGGATTTTTCGATGATGATTGGGACTCTGATGATTCGGATATCTCGGAATTCGAAGGTTTCCAATGGGGATGGGTTCGGGATGACTTTCAACGTCGCCAGACACGGCCGTATACAGGTGAGGGGGGTGGAACAGTTCAGCACCCAGAGGAAGCTTTTCCCCGTGATTATTTTGGTTTGATCTGGGGTGATGACCTATGGGATTATTTGGTTACTGAAACCAACCGATATGCCACCCAGGAAAGGACGAAAAATCCCCCACCCCCGTTCAAACCAGAGTGGTCCCCTGTTGATGTTCCCTGCTTGAAGGCATTCCTTGGCTTATGTTTTCTAATGGGGATCATGAGATTGCCCAGCAGAAATGACTACTGGCGGGTGAAGAAGCGTCTTTTACAGACGGCCTTCAACTCGATAATACCACGTGACCGATTCAACCTGATTTGGCGGTACATACAAACATACAAAATATAACTTTAAAACTGTGTAAATGAATATAAATAATCTTTATTATGGTGTAAATAAGACAACAGCAACTCTTGGTTACAATTTTGAGTTATTTATTTGAATGAGAATCAACTTATTTGCTTCAATGAACATTCGGGTAAATCTGTCTCTGAAACCAGTTCTGAAATGGAAAAAAATATCATGTGACCAAGTTTATAAAAAAAAAAAAACTTTTGAAGTATTCAATGGAATTTAAAGCTGATTACACTCCTAGCAAGGGCTTGAAATTCCCTACAATCTACTCCCTGGGTTACCAGAGCAAATGTCAATATATCATACAGAAATTTTCAACTGAAAGTGAGGTAGGACATATTTTCATGACCCATTTCGCATGTTTACCTATGTTGTTTTTTTAATTGCATGAGTTTTTGCATGAATATTGCATGTTAACTTATACCATTGTGTCAGGAATTTCAATACCTACAAAATGATATATAGTTTTGTTATGTGATTTATAAAAATGACCATGTAATCAATATTTTTCCAACATCACTGAAATGTAATCTGCTGCTGCGTGAAAATGTTCAGATATACAGGACCTTTTACCAACTTAGGTTCTAGAATGAAATGGGTTAAATTTTGACTTGAACTACCAAAATTGACATGAAGGAAGTTTGAACTTCCTCGATTTGAAAAATAGTTGAACCCATGTTTGCCCGTTACACAGGTAGTGCCTATTTCATATTACTTTATTTCAACCAGATATTTACCAAAATTATAACACAATCATTTTTTGAAGAAACGATTTTCGGTTAGACAAACTTTCTCTTGGTCCGACAAAAATTTCCAGTCTGTCTGACCAAATGTCCGGCATATTGTCCGCCAGTTTCGGTTAGACTGAAATACACAATATACCTTTGCAATTTCTTGTTCAATTTCTCCAGCCCTGATGACAATTGGACCTCGTACAGCGTATTCCATGTTCTTTACATATGGGTTCATATTTTCTACACTCAAAACCTTGGTTCTACAAGACGTCATAGTTGAAGTCTTCCCCTGCATTATCCGACAAAGCTGAGGCATTGCCGACGTAGCCCTCGTGCACTTCCACATGTTTGCTATAAAGTGTTAATGTTTTTAACTGTTGTCAAACTGATAATCAAACTGCTAATCTGTCAGCACTGCCAGCAGACTTCAAGGGCAGTTCCATACACGATGGACTGTGTTGCAAAATAGAATAGTTTATGAATAAACACTTCACCTCAAGCAGAGTTTTGATTGCCCGTCTAACAGTCGACTTTGATTTCTTCTGATTTCTTCGCTAAAATTTAAAGAGCGTCTGCTTGTGACCTTGGAGTACAGAAAAAAACGTAAACATTCGACTTAAGTGAACGGATATTTTAATGATGCTTTGACTGTTATTATTAAATTATATATAATTCGAATGTTTTCGTTAAAGGCTTTAAGGTTTGTAAATCACTTATTTGTAAACCCCAATTATCTATATTTATCGAAACTTTGTGATTTAAATAGTATTAAACCATCATGATCTTTCAGACGTTTGTCATAAACCAGTGTTAGAGACATATTTTTTCCAGTACTAGCTCAAAAGACTACAGATCCAAGCAAAACTTATTTCGGTGAACAATATCCTCACGTCATCCCAGGTTCATCCAAGCATTCTTTGACCTTACCAGCCCTTTTTTATATTTCATCTACGGTCAGAGTGCTTCTTACAGTAAAAACAAGGGGATCTCCTCTCCAGCCTCTCTACTAACCATGACAGAGCTTTTAAGGTTTAATGGGAAAAAATAAATAGTTTTCAATTCCTTGAAATATGAAAGAAATATAAGCATAATGCTGTTTAAATCATCAAAATCCATCCAGAAAAAAAAAGTTATAGCAGTTTGAACTTTTAACATGTTGGGTTTTTATCTGCCAGGTTTGGTGCATTACCTACATGTATAGACAACACCCGTCATCACTACATCAGCTGACGGTGTATTGCGCTCTACTATTTTCAACCAGTTATGTGTAAATACATGCTTCAGTTGTTGACCTGGCACTTAAATGCGCTAAGAGATACAAATTAAAGAAAAAATGCACTTGCAAGAGTAAAGATAGATGAAAAAATCGGTGTATGAACGCTGATGAACGTCAAATTATTTCTTGGTAAAAATGAGCTCCAAAGTGGACCAACTTTGACCAAGATTTAAAAATAGAAATGATCAAAATTTTCCATCAAATTTTATATTTGTTACCCATAGTACCATTTAACATTAGCATCTAATTTGAATAATGAATTTGATTGGTTATCTAAAGAAAACACCATTACATCACAAGCACCTTTTCTGTCAGGAGCTAAAAATAGCGGACAGGTTTCCCCAAATCCGCAACATGTGACATTTTCAGAAAATGTTTCTTCTACGATACTGGCTATAAAATTTAAAGTTAACACAACAAAATTGTAAATATAACTTTAATTGACAATATGTCATTATTCCGATATGTTTACAGTGTTCAACCTGGAGGGCAACATCAGCGACTTTGTCGCTTTTTCCTCCGTGACTTCCCTTTTTTTTAGCCGACGGCGAAGTTTAAGTCGCCTTCAGATTGACCACTTCGCTTTTTTCCCGCCCTCGAGCGAAGTGTAACCAGTCATTTAATTGACCTGTTGTTTATGTCTCAAGACAGGCGTAGACAATTCTGGGAAGGGATTATGCTAATTGCTTTGATCGATCACAGCAGAAACCCCGCGGGGAGCATACTTTCCTACAACTATTATATCCCCCGATGTAATTTTCGCACCTCGCCATGTTTTGTTTACAAATTAGACTGTACAGGGAATACACACGCCTTATCCAATGAGATTGCGTATAGCTGAACATTTGACCAATCATATTCCGTTACTGTTAGACAAGTGCGTGTTGAAAACGTGATTCCCTAAATCCAGGCCTAGGTTGAACCCTGTGTTTAAAGCAATTGTGAGCTGATTTATGTTTTTAAACTTGACCTAATTTGTATTGAGGCAGATAGGAAAATCCAAAATGGCGGATCCTCTGTCATGGTTATAGACTCTACTCTCTTGGTTTTGAGTAAATATACCTATTGTTTGGGACGCTTGTTTCAGCCAAAGGTTTTTGGACTTCATCTACTATCTACCTAAAAAAGTTATATATCAGTGAAACAGACATTTTTAGCGGTAATAAAAATAGTTATACCTTGCTTTTCAAAATCAGTTGAGAAATAAAAATTTCATGTGCGAAAGCTGTTTTTGATGGGTCCTTTTCAATGCAAAATTCTGCTGCATGAACAATTTGAAAAATGGTTTTAAATGTTTGGATATTAGTAAATTAAGACACCCTGAAAGTTTTATAGCAAAATATGAAGGATTACGGATTAGAAGTTATTTGAACTATCTTAATTTTCTGTTGTCCCACCAACAAGGAATTTTCATGGAAAAGCCCCATCAAAAAATCATTTTGGCTGTAAACTATTTATTTCTCAACCGATTTTCAAAAGTAAAGTAGTTTTATTTACCACTAAAAATGCCAGTTCTAATGATATATAACTGATGTACATATTATTTAAATTGCTCAAGCTACTGCAGAAAAACCTTTGGCTGAAACAAGCGCCCAAAACAGTAAGAAAGTATGCACTGAATTAACATTTCAAGCATCTAAAGCGATTATCAATATATTTATTTACATATCTGAACCGAAATATGTGTTATATTAATAAAGTTGTAACGGTCAACCTTTTCAAAATATTAAATTTCCAACGTTTGTTATTATTGTCACATGATCGTGAGCGGCGCACCGGTCAGCCGATATTTCCCGCAAAATTCAAACAATTCCAAATTTGCGACCAATTTTTCCTTTTGGCACTCGCAGTTCTCTGAACAACATCCAATTGTTTATCTTTAAACCCTAATTATGCTCCAAGGAGAGTTTGTTCCACTCCAAAAGTCCCTCGATATTGTCAGTTGATAGTGGACTTATTTGATGAGGGGAATATGAATGCCTTCACCTCCCGCGAGAATATCACGGGAATTTAATTAATATGCAGAATGACAGTATGGCGGATATAGTAAATAAACGTTTACTTCAAAATATAAATGTTTTATTGTGTCACTACAATCGATAAGGTGCAGTTTTATCATTGCAACTTGGTATAATAAACATTAATTGATCGCTCTGTTAAGCTAAATTATCGTAAAAAATTGACCCGACACCGCAAACATTGTTGAAAGTGCAGGATTGTGTGTTTTTAGTAATCCCCCGGTTTTCACTATAGGAGTTCCTCTGACCCTAAAAATACAAACTTTGATGACTTCTGTTCTTTAATTTTTACAAATGCCGAACCCTAGCATCGTTTAAGTATGTGTTCAGCATTTTACACCGTGCGTGTGCAGAATTAGTCTGTGGCCGTGAGCAACTGGATTAAATAACCGCTACTGCCTGATGGCATGCGTTCAGGTTTTCGTGTCGCATTTTCGACATGTCACAGTGACATCACGAAAACTTGGCTATAACTTTATCATTTCTTCATGTTCATCAGACTTTCAATATATAATCATCATGACAACATCGACTTGACCTTACTTACACATAAAGGTCAAGATCACACTAAAGGTCATTATATGGGTTAAATACTCTTTTTTATGCCCCCAAAAGGGTTTCGGGGACATATAGTAATCGCACCGGCATTCCGTCCGTCGGTCAGTACGCAGGTCGTGTCCAGACTGGACTGTACCTTCAAAACCCCTGCATGGATTTTTAATTAACTTGGCACAAGTGATCACAATAACAAGACGATGTGTCGCGCGCTAAACCCAGGTCTATCTTAAAGGTCAAGGTCACACTTGCAGTTCATAGGTCAAAAACAGGTACGCATTTTCGTGTCCGGACTGTAACGTCACAACCCCTGCAGGGATTTTTAAATAACTTGGCACAAGTGATCACCATAACAAGACAATGTGTCGCGCGCAAAGCCCAGGTCTGTACCTCAAAGGTCAAGGTCACACTTGCAGTTCATAGGTCAAAAACAGGTATGCAATTTCGTGTCCGGACCGATATAACAAATACGCTTAATATGCACTAACATGTGACATGTTTGATGACAGTCTATGGGAAGATGCAGTCGACAATTTGGAAGATTCCATGCATAATTTAACAACTGAAATTGGTGCAGAGGGAGAAAACCTGAATAGTCCTTTTGCTAAATGTTTGAAAATGTCAACACTGTTAAAACACTCAGAATATAAGCCAATACCACATTCTGAAAACAATAATAATGACTCTTCCAACGAATTTGAAAAAAATGCTACTGAATGTTATTGATGAACTTAAAAACATGGGCATTTGGAAACATGGCTTTAAATGAACGCAATGATAAAAGATGGAGCTATACTGTTTATGGACGTAATTAAATTCTATTCTTGTGAAAACACATCATGGATGAAATATAGTGTAACGGATAAACTATTTTGGAGAATTGGTTATCGTCTTTTCCACGGTAAATGGCTTCGGTTCATGAGTGGAGCAAAACACACTGACACGCAGCTGTCCGAAACATGTGAAAAGGGCTGTTTTTTCATTCAGAACTGTTGTACTTATTCGGAGGATATCTCGACCGTGAACCATTGAAACATGATCAATGCATTCCTGTAGGTCAACAGACGGTCGCTTACAGTAGTAGTATTGATGCATCTGCTCTAAGGGTTTCATTTTGAGACTTTACACTCTCATGCTCCTTTTTACAGACTGCAGAAGAAAAACAGATTAAAAACAAATAAACTTAAGAGAAATGCCTGGTTTTCCAGAATGTGAAAGATGGGTGCCTGTGCGTTTGGTGAACTATTTAATAGAGCTTTTTTAGATAGATTGTTTTTTTGGGAGTGGAAGGGTGCTTTAATATTGAAAACCTAGTTTTCATTTTCAGCGCATGATGTTTGATAAATGTCAGCAACTTACTGTCCAATTTTTTTATGACACATGTTTTTGAACATGACCAATTAGAACTTCAAGTGGCCCATTGATACTCTAGTATATGGGGCCATTAACACAAATAGCTTATTGGCTAAATTATCCTAATCCAGGGCTACAATTTAACCTTTTTTGTTTGGTAGACAATGGGTCTAGTGAGTTTTCAAATCCACTAGAACCATTCTAAAGTTACTAGCCCAGTTTTTAGCTCTACTGGCCAAAGGCCAGGCGAGCTTATGGGATTGCTTTTCGTCCGTCATCCATCTGTCTGTCTGTCCGTCTGTTAGAAGTTTTATAAAATCGAAATCTCCTATGAAACCGGTTGAAGGATTTTGATAAAACTTCATCACACTGTTACTTGGGAGGGCTCTTCCAAGATGGCCGCTATGGCTAAAACTAGGTCAGATTTAAGGATTTTTCAAACAACGTCTCCGAAACCACTTATTCCATTATTGTGAAATACCATAAACATGTTCCTTGGCTTGGCCTCTATCAAGTTTGCATTTTTCGTTATCGTCGAATAATCAAAATGGCCGCCACGGCGACTCAAAGTTTACATAGAGTTATATAGGAAAAGGCTAAAAATGACATCTTCTTTGAAAACGCTTAAAGGTTTTTGATGTAACTTCATTAAAAACAGTCTATTAAATCATTTTAGAATTATTTTATCTTTAGAATTCTGTGATTCTTAATTTCAGGAAACTCATTCCTCAATGAGTAATACAAATATTTTTAATCTGTTGCTCACAGCAATTAAAAGGCTCATTGTGTTCTGAGAACACATTGAGCTGCATGTAATACCATGATGTGATGTCATAATAGCATGACGTGGTGTCATAATTATCCATTGTGTGATGTCATAATACCAGTAAGTGATGTCATGATAGAAGCAACCAAAGGAAATTATAAATGAAGCATTCTGATTGGTTCACTGATAAAAATAGGACCAATGAAGCCAGTTAATTGAAAGCTCATTGTATTCTCAGAACACACTGAGGTTTTACTGGACATTGAGTAGTGAGGTTCTTGAAACCCAGTAACACAAAATTCTAATGATAAAATAATTCTAAAACGATTTAATAGACTGTTTAAAATGATCTTTAGGAAAGTGCCTCTTAGAATTTTATTTTTCGCGGCTGCCAGTCATCCAAGATGGTCGCCATTGCTAAAATTAGGTAAAATTTAAGGAAATTTCGAACGACATCTCCGAAACCACTTATTCCATTCTTGTGAAATATCATAAACATGTTCCTTGGGTTGGCCTCTATCAAGTTTGTGTTTTTCGTTATCGTCGAATAATCAAAAAAGCCGCCACAGCGACCCAAAGTTTACATAGAGTTATATAGGAAACATAAAAATGACATTTTCTCTGAAGCCGCTTGAAGGATTTTGATGAAACTTAAATCACAATGATCTTTGGGATAGTCCGTCGCAGATTTATGTTTTTTGTGGCTGCCAGTCATCCAAGATGTCCGCCATGGCTAATTTCAAACGACATCTCCAAAACCACTTATTCCATACTTGTGAAATACCATATACATGTTCCTTGGGTTGGCCTCTATCAAGTTTGTGTTATTCTTTATCGTCGAATAATCAAATGGCCACCAGGGCGACCCAAAGTTTACATAGAGTTATATAGGAAAAGGCTAAAAATAACATCTTCTCTGAAACTGCTTGAAGGGTTTTGCTGAAACTTCATTACAATGATCTTTAGAATTGTCCCAATCAGAATTTTGTTTTTCGCGGCTGCCAGTCAACCAAGATGGCCGCCATGGCTAAAATTAGGTCAAATTTAAGGAAATTTCAGAAAACATCTCCTCCAAAACCACTTATTCCATTCTTGTGAAATATCATAAACATGTTCCAGGGTTTAACCTCTATCAAGTTTGTGTTTTTCGTTATCGTCGAATATTCAAAATGGCCGCCACGGCGATCCAAAATTGTTGTATGTTATAAAGGGTTGCGTTTTTGTAATTTTGTCTTCTACAAATTCTGGGCTCCCATGGCATCCAAATTGTGATGGCCCGTAAAATGTGCAATAAAGGCAGATCAAGGTTTGCGTGTAAGCTGTTGTATATATCTATATCTCTTAAAATATTTTTCTTATGTCACTGAAATTTTGATTTGGGATTTCTTATAGTATTATTCATCTTATTCATACTTCACCCATATTGGGGCATGGGCTCCTTCCTCCCCGCCTACGGGGCGTCCGTGGCCGAGTGGTTAACGTCTCTGACTTGAAATCACTTGCCCCACACCGCTGTAGGTTCGATCCCTCAGGGGCCTAGGAATCTTTATGTGAGGAAGCTATCCAGCTGGCTTGCGGAATGTCGGTGGTCCTACCCAGGTGCCCGCCCGTGCACGAAAATTGCCCGGAGGGGCAATTGGGGTCTTCCTCCACCAATGGAAGCTGGAAAGTCGCCATATGACCTTAGCTGTTGGTGCGACTATAAAATCCAATTCAATCAATCAACTCCCCGCCTACACCTCACGCCCTCTTTTTTGTTTGTTTACATATTTCTGTGTTGTTTTGGTCAATTCTTACACATATACTATGTTGTGTACAACACCCCCCCCCCCCCCCCCCCCCCCCCCCCCCCCCACACACACACACACACACACACACACACACACACCCCAACTCGAAATTCCATTTTTTTTTTTACATTTTTCTGTGTTGGTTTAGTCAATCGACCAGTAACACTGGGGTTATTGCCCTTGAATTAACAAAATTTAGTATATTTTGTCTTACGTGTCAACACTCTGGTGCCTCCATTTTTCATCCGATCTTTACCCAAACTTTACCAGATTATTAATATCAGTGAAAGCTCGAGTTCGAAAACCAGCCAGATCGGACCAGTAACACCGGAGTTGTTGCCCTTGAATTAACGAAATTTGCTATATTTTGTCTTAACACTCTAGCGCCTTCATTTTTCATCCGATCTTTACCAAACTTTGCTAGATTATTAATATCATTGAAAGATCGAACGAGTTCGAAAACCAGCAATATCAGACCAATAACAACTTATTGCTATTATTTTGTCTTGTCAACACACTTGCGTCTCCATTTTTCATCCGATCTTCACCAAACTTTACCAGATTATTAATATTAATAAATGCTCGGACGAGTTCGAAAACCAGCCAGATCGGACTAGTAACACTGGAGTTATTGTCCTTGAATTTACGAAAATTGCTATATTTTGTCTTGTCAATACTCTAACGCCTCCATTTTCATCCGATATTTACCAAACTTTACCAGATTATTAATATCAATGAATGCTCGGACGAGTTCAAAAAACCAGCAAGATCTGACTTTTAACACCATTGCCCTTGAATTATTGAAAACATGTTAACCTTTTGATGTCAACACTCAACACCTTCTTTTTCATCCATTCTTTAGCATACCAGATTGTTAATATCAATGAAAGCATGGACGAGTTAAAAACCCAGCCAGATCGGACCATTAACACCGGAGTTATTGCCCTTGAATTATTGAAAAATGTGACCTTTTTTATGCCAACACTCTAGCACCTAAGTTTTTCATCTGGTCTTTACCAAACATTACCAGATTGTTATGATAGGGCCTTCATTTTTCCGTATTTCAGCAAAACTTCCTCCATCGGATGGGCACGTAAACTTGGCGGTCCTGTGTATCGGTCTACTCCGAGCACGTTAAAGAACCATAGGAAACTATTCGATAATAAGAGTAGGGCACGGTTCCCGGATTCCTATGTATCCTTCCCCTCTCTCTTGGGCGGCTTTAAATAACCTATACTATGTTGATGAGCCGTTAAACAACATTCAATTCAAAACTAAGGTATTTTTATTTACCACTAAAAATGCCAGTTCTAATGATACACAATTGATGTACGTGATATTCAAACTGCTCAAGCTACTGCAGAGAAACATATGACTGAAACAAGTGCCCCGAACAATAGTTCCAATACCTCATGTAATGTTATGGAATATAACCCATGTCTTCACAATTGGGAATTTAATCATGTTTCTTAAAATTGGGAAAAAATACAGCAAAACATTCATTTCATAATCAAATGTTTAATACTGTTTACAGTTCACCAAGGTTAACAGAGGCATTTAAAAGCATTTTATACTCTATACTTGTCACATTTTTGCTGCTTTATTTTATCTATTTAAATTATCTATATCCTTCAAATTAGGAAAAAAATATATGTTTTGGCATTGGGATAATGACCCAATAACGGCTGTAAAAATAGCCAATACAAAACTGGATTTAATGCAAATTTGAAAGTAGTCTTAACAAGAAATATCACTGAAAGTGACAAATGCCCCCGAAGTGTCCTTTGACCTCTAAGTATGACCTTGACTTTGGAGCCATGGACCGGGATTTTGTGCACGACACGTCGTTTGGTTGTGGTGAGCACTTGTGCCAAGTTACTTGAAAATCCGTCCAGGCATGCAAAAGTTATTGACCGGACACAATTTGACTTTTGACCTCCAAGTGTGACCTTGATCTTGAAGACCTGGGTTTTGCGTGCGACACATCGTCTCGTTATGGTGATCACTTGTGCCAAGTATTTAAAAAAAACTGCAGGGGTTGTGACGTTGCGATCCGGACTCTTTGTAATTTTATACTTAAACTTTTTGTCCGGAGCATAACTCCAAAACTACCGATCCGGACTCGAAATTGCGTACCTGTTTTTGACCTACATGTATGAACTGCAAGTGTGATCTTGACCTTTGAGGTACGGACCTGGGTTTTTTGCGACACATCGTCTTGTTATGTTGATCACTTGTGCCAAGTAATTTAAAAATCCCTGCAGGGGTTGTGACGTTACGGTCTGGACACGAAATTGCATACCTGTTTTTGCCCCATGAACTGCAAGTGTGACCTTGACCTTTGAGGTATGGACCTGGGTATTGCGCGCGACACATCGTCTTGTTATGCTGATTATCTGTGCCAAGTTAATTAAAAATCCATGCAGGAGTTTTGAAGGTACAGTCCGGACACATTGTTAATATCAATGAAAGTTCAGTTAAGTTCGAAAACCAGCTAAATTGGGTCAGTAACACCAGAGGTATGGCCCTTGTTTTTTTTAAAAAATGCCATTTTCTGCCTTGTGAACAGTCTAGCACCTTCATTTATAATTTGATCTTTACCAAACTTGCACAGATTGTTAATATCAATGACAACTCATACAAGTTTGAAAACCAGCCAGATCGGACCAGTAACAGTGGAGTTATGGTCCTTGATTTAGTTAAAAATCCTATATTTTGCCTCGTCAAGACGATATGGCCTTCATCTTTCATCCGATCTTTACGAAATTTTACCAGATTGTTAATATCAATGAAAGCTCAAATAAGTTCGAAAACCATCCAGATTGGACCATTTACATTGAAGTCATGGCTCTTGATTTTTTAAAATATGCTATATCTTGGCCTCATTAAGACAACAGGGCCTTCATTTGGCCGAATTTCATTGAAACTTTGCAGGGATGATCAGTACCAAGCCTAGTTGTACATAGTCACCGTGTTCCAGTTGAATGGTTTTGGCGGAGTTATAGCCCTTTAAAGGTTTTAATACACAAACTTTGTTCTGACTAGTTCTCTTGAACCCCTGGCCGGATTAAACGAAACTTTTTAGGGATGATCAATTCCATGTCTAGTTGTGCAAATCATCGCCGTGTTCCAGTTGAATGATTTTTCGCAGAGTTATGGCCCTTCAAAGGTTTTAGTGCACAAACTTTGTTCTGACTAGTTCTCCTGAACATTTAAACGAAACTTTTTAGGGACGATCAATTCCATATCTAGTTGTGCAAATCATTGCCGTGTACCGGTTGAATGATTTTTGGCATAATTATGGATCTTTAAAGGTTTTAATACACACAATTTGTCTGATCTACTTCTCCTGAACCCCTCGCCAGATTTCAATGAAACTTTGCAGGGATGATCAGCACCAAGTCTAGTTGTGCATGTCATTGTCGAGTTCCGGTTTACAGATACTTGGCAGAGTTATGGTCCTTTAAACGATTTTGATACCACAATTATTTTCCGGGCTAGTACTCCTGAACCCCTGGCTGGATATAGACGAAACTTGACAAGGATGATCAGTATCAAGCCTAGTTGTGCATATCATCGCCATATTTTGGTTTAATTATTTTCTGGCAGAGTTATGGCCCTTTAAATATTTTAATACACAAACTTTGGTCAGATTAGTCTCTTCTGAATTCTTTGCCAGATTTTAGCGAATCTTGGCGGGGATGATCAGTACTAAGCCTAGTTGCACCTGTCATTGCCATGTTCTGGTTGAATGAATTTTGGCAGAGTTATGAGCCCTTAAAGGTTTTAATACACTTTGTCTGTACTAGTTCTCCTGAACCTCTGGCTGGATATCAACGAAACTTTGTAGGGATGATCAGTACTAAGCCTAGTTGCGTATGTCATCACCATGTACTGGTTGAATGATTTTTGAAAGACTTGTGGCCCCTTATACATAAACTTTATCTTGAGCCAGTAGAGCGTCTACAGGCCCTCTTGGGCCTCTTGTTTTGTGTCAGTTGTGGGCAGGTTTAAGTTTCCAAATACGGAATGATATGGAAAAATACAGTGCGAGATATTTTGAACATTTAAACATTCCAGAAAAAAAATGTCGACAGCCATACAGAAAATGCCTAGATTGACGAGATATTCTCTTTGGTGAGTGTTATGCATGCACGCATGGTATTTAAGGTTTAAGAAATAAGGCGATTGTTTATGCAGGCATTTCATAATATCTTCAGAAACCTATAAAGGATGGCATCGTAGGTAACACACCATAAGAGCTATGATTCTCGCAGTTATAACCACGACCAAGAAAATGTAAAACACTGTTTGCATGTTTCTATAAGTCTACAGAACTTAATGTGTTAAGGTAATAATTAGTTATAGATATATTCGTGAGTGACTGTAAATTATCAAAGTTGTGCCATTGTGAATTACACACCGTAGTAAACATGAAGATCCACATGAGATTTTTTCTTACAGGTATTTGCAAAGAAGTACATATTTCACCAGTGGCATTAGGCGTTACTTTAACAGTGGACAAACTGCAACGGCCCTCCGACCATTCTACTTTGCAGTTCATCCTGATTTGTTTGGCAGACATCCAAAAGAAAGAGTGAGTTTAAAATTAAATGTACATGTGGTATAACGATAAAAATTAATATGATCTAGTCCAACAGTCTCAAGTTTAAAGCTATCAGACAGTTGCAAATTGAGCTGCTACATTCCCATTCCAAAAAACTGTTTATTTTTAGTCTTGTTTTTCTCTAAGAAAAAGGATAGTTGTCTTGCCTTTCCATTTGCGAAGACTTTTACCTGTCATTAACTTTTATACACCCGTTTGAAAAATGGGACATTTTATAGTATATGGTTGTCCATCTGTCCTTCCGTGATCATTTATGGATTCCATTTCGCACCATAACTTATCCCTGCATTGTTTCAGGTGCCATCTCGCTCACATCAAAAGAGCAGTGGCAGAAAAACAATAAACGTGGCTCCAGCATAAATGGAGTTTCTACGATAGAATTTGCAGCAACTCTGCAGTTCAGGGTGAGAAGGTTCTAGGCCCATTTTCTATATTTTATCTCGATGTACATGGAGGATGAGCCTGGCATGTTCATGCCTGTTAGGCGCCATATAACCTTTCATGTGTTGGTGCACCTTAAAACCCAATTCAATTCAATTCAATTGGTGAGAGGAGCAACCCTATTGTTTTGGGGGTCGAAAGGTCAATATCATCCTGACCTAATGTGATAATATGCATTCTGCACTATAAATTCGAAAGCATAACACCCACACTTATGAAACTTCATAGGTAAATTGGCCTTCAAGAGAGGAGGAACCCTATTGTTTTTTGGGGTCAGTAGGTCAAAGTCTCCCTGACCTCATATGGACATTTGCATTCCAAACAGTCTATTAAATCATTTTAGAATTATTTTATTATTAGAATGTTGTGTTTCTGGGTTTCAAGAACCTCATTACTCAGTGTGCAGTAAAAACCTCAGTGTGTTTTGAGAATGTAATGAGCTTTAAATTAACTGGTTTCATTGGTCCAATTTTTATCACTGAACCAATCAGATTGCTTCATTCATAATTTCATTTGGTTGCTTCTATCATGACATCACTTTCTGGTATTATGACATCATGTCATACTATTATGATGCAACTCAGTGTGTTCTCAGAGCTGAATGAGCATTTTAATTGCTGTGAGAAACAGATTAAGACTGCTTGTATCACTCATTGAGTAATGAGTTTCTTGAAACCAAGAATCACACAATTTTAAAAATAAAATAATTCTAAAATGATTTAATAGACTCTTTCCACGCGATAACTCCAGAAGTATAATGCCTATACTCATGAAATTTCACAGGTACAATACTTAGATATAGAAATAACTGATTTTGGGGTCAGTAGGTCAAAGCTAACCATGACCTCATATGGACATATACATTCCAAACAAAGTATAGCACCTACACTCATGAAACTTCCTATGCACATTGTCATTGGTGGGAGGAAGAACACTATTGTGTTTGGGGTCAGTAGGTCAAAGATCAAGATCACAATGACCTCATACATATATATGTATTTTGGGGGTTCTGCTGTAATTTTTCGGCTCACTCTGTTTCGCCTTAAATTACAGCAGAAACACCCAAAATACATATATATATAACCTACCGCAAGGTGCTGAAATAAGCTGAGTCAGAGTTATATTCTGAGATTTTTTAATAAAAGTTGATTTGTTATTAAATTTACCCTCAAATAACGAATAAACACGAAATCAACAAAATATGATTTTCAAGGATTTTTTAGGAGAGAATCATATAATTTGATTCTCCTGCATCAAATTTCTATGTGTCTCAGTGTAATACATTCAACATTATATGGTTTTACTACTTCCCAATATCTATGTTTTAATCTAACTATATGAGCACCACAACCAACACATATTTGATATTTTGCACTTGTACCTTTTCCACATTTTAGACACGGTAAAACTTTACTTTGCTTTAATCTAAATTTATGTAAACTGCAATAGTTTGAATCGTTTGTTGTTTTATTTTTACAAGGCTCGTGACATCCAACTTTGAGAAATTGGCAAATGTTTTCAATTTTTTTAGTGTTTTCCATTTTCTTTTTCTTGTTACAATAAATATTTTTTTATATTAAGAAGAAAAAATAATATGATATATATTACAAAAATGAGTACTGAAGACGTGAAATACATTTTACAATTACACCGGGAAGGAATAATTAATAACGATCAGCTTAGAAAGATGGCAGGTGCTCTTAAAGAAGTTCCAAAGGAAACTCCAAAAGAGGTTAATTTTTTAAACATTAGAAAATTTACTCAAGAGACGATGTAACAAGAAACAACGTAAACGAGAAAAGCAGAAATATGATAAATTACAAGAAAATGTTATAAATGAACAAAAGCAGAAATATGCTAAATTACGAGAAAATGTTATAAATGAGCCAAAATTAGTTTTTAAAGATAAAAAATCTACTTTAGAATTAAAACTGGTTGACAAACCAATGTGTGGTCATTTTAAAGCATACGAGATATCTGTCGAGGGATACAAAGACCCTCAAAAACTATTCCGTGATATCCATTATCACAAAACAAATCAGCAAAGAGCTGACAGAGACGAAGGATTAAAGTTTCAATTAGGTCTCACTGTAAATCTATTCAAAGATGATGGTGCTACCAAAAAATACACCACAGCAGTATTACACAGTGAACAAAATGCAATCTTAACCGCTGAAAAAATAAATGAGTTTTATGATGAATTATCTGCATATATACAAGAGAGCCTTGAAAGATTTACAAACACAGCATCAGGATTGGAGATTGATCACTGTGTTAAGTTTTATTTGAATATTGCAAAGTATGAACCATTAAAAGGTTCTTCATATATTCCTCTACCTAAAGCACTAGCTGACAAGAAAGCAATAATCAATGTTAAGAATGAAGATAATAAGTGCTTGGAAGTGGCATTGGTGTCTCTCGAGGGATACAAAGACCCTCAAAAACTATTCCGTGATAAGAAATCCATTATCACAAAACAAATCAGCAAAGAGCTGACAGAGACGAAGGATTAAAGTTTCAATTAGGTCTCACTGTAAATCTATTCAAAGATGATGGTGCTACCAAAAAATACACCACAGCAGTATTACACAGTGAACAAAATGCAATCTTAACCGCTGAAAAAATAAATGAGTTTTATGATGAATCATCTGCATATATACAAGAGAGCCTTGAAAGATTTACAAACACAGCATCAGGATTGGAGATTGATCACTGTGTTAAGTTTTATTTGAATATTGCAAAGTATGAACCATTAAAAGGTTCTTCATATATTCCTCTACCTAAAGCACTAGCTGACAAGAAAGCAATAATCAATGTTAAGAATGAAGTTAATAAGTGCTTGGAAGTGGCATTGGTGTCTCTCGAGGGATACAAAGACCCTCAAAAACTATTCCGTGATAAGAAATCCATTATCACAAAACAAATCAGCAAAGAGCTGACAGAGACGAAGGATTAAAGTTTCAATTAGGTCTCACTGTAAATCTATTCAAAGATGATGGTGCTATACCAAAAAATACACCACAGCAGTATTACACAGTGAACAAAATGCAATCTTAATCGCTGAAAAAATAAATGAGTTTTATGATGAATCATCTGCATATATACAAGAGAGCCTTGAAAGATTTACAAACACAGCATCAGGATTGGAGATTGATCACTGTGTTAAGTTTTATTTGAATATTGCAAAGTATGAACCATTAAAAGGTTCTTCATATATTCCTCTACCTAAAGCACTAGCTGACAAGAAAGCAATAATCAATGTTAAGAATGAAGATAATAAGTGCTTGGAAGTGGCATTGGTGTCTGCTTTGTGGCCTGATAAAAATAATCCAAATAGGATATCTAGTTATAAGAAATATATGGGTAAATTGAATATGGATGGTATTGACTTTCCCACTCCAATTTCTCAAATTCCCAAAGTAGAGAAACAAAACAACCTTGCTGTCAACGTTTATGGACATATCATAACAGGAAAAAATAAAAAGGTAACTGTTTTCACATATCAGAACAACCAAAACATATTGAGCGAATTAATCTGCTTTTAATATCTGAAGACGTTGAGGTTGAAAAAGATGATTCAGAGAATGAAGATGAGAATGAAAAAGGAATTATAGATGACAACTATAACCCTGATGATTATCCTAGTGAGCAAAAATTTACAACAAAATATCACTATTGTTGGATTAAAAATCTGAATAGACTACTCTATGACCAAAACAAACATAAAGGTCAAACATACTTCTGCGATCGTTGCCTTCACGGCTTTTCTGGGAAAGGACTACTTACCAAACACAAAGAATACTGTGATGGTATTAACAAAAATTCTTGCAGAATAGAAATGCCGCAAGAAGGTAAAAATCACATAAAATTTAAAAATCATCAAAATCAGATGCATGTGCCTTATGATATATATGCTGATTTTGAAAGTATAATCAACCACATCCAATCAAATTTGGAAAGAAATCTGAAATTCAAAATATACACGAAGCGTGTGGATTTGGATACCAAGTTGTTAGATATGATGGCAAAGCTGAAGAACCTGTTATTTACAGAGGTGAAGATGCTGTTGAAGTGTTTTTAAATCGCCTAAAATGTGAGCAGAGCAACATTAACAACACTTTTGCTCACCCAAAACCATTAATCATGACGCAGCAAAATGAGGAAGATCATGAAAAAGCAACACACTGTTGGATATGCGAGAATGAAATAGGTAGGAAATGTGGCAAAAACTGTAAAGTAAGTGACCACTGTCATTTTACAGGTGAATACAGAGGTGCAGCACATAAAAACTGTAACCTAAAACTGAAAATAAAACCAAATAAAACAATCATCCCTGTTATATTTCATAACCTCAAAGGATATGATAGTCATCTCATCATGCAAAAAATACATACAATGTCAAGAAATATTACATGCATCCCAAACAACGCTGAAAAATATATATCATTTAGCGTCGGAAAACAACTCAGATTTTTGGATAGCTTTCAATATATGGCTTCGTCCCTGGAAAAATTGGTTGATGCTACGGATAAATCTGATTTCAAAATTACCAAAAATCAGTTTGGAGAACAAACAAATTTACTTCTGCGAAAAGGTGTTGACCCGTATGAATATATGGACAGTGTAAAAAGATTTGAGGAAACACAATTGCCACCTATAGACAAGTTTTACAGTAGTCTCAGAGATGAAAGTATAAGTCTCAAAGATTATGAACATGCTCAAAAAATATGGAAAGAGTTTAACTGTAAAACTCTTGGAGACTATCATGATTTATATCTAAAAACTGATGTAACTCTGTTAGCAGATGTATTTCAAACTTTTAGGAAAACATGTATGAATGCATACAAGCTTGATGCTTTACATTACTATACAGCACCTGGATTATCTTGGGATGCTTTACTTAAACATTCAAAAATAGATTTAGAACTTTTTACAGACATTGACATGCACTTATTTACAGAAAAAGGTATGCGTGGTGGAATTAGTATGGTATCAAAACGATATGCCAAAGCAAACAATCCACATGTAGCTGATTATAACCCTAACGAGGAAAACGACTTCTTAATGGATTTTGATGCAAATAATCTTTATGGGTGGGCAATGAGTCAGCCACTTCCATATTCTGGTTTTGAGTGGGAAACCAAGAACAAGAGGGGGGGATTTTCTAAACCAAAACCTGGCAAAGGACAAATACTCGAAGTTGATTTGGAATATCCTAAAGAACTCCATGAAGCTCACAATGACTATCCGCTTGCACCGGAAAGATTAGCAGTAAAAAAAGAATGGTTGTCTGAATACCAGACAGGTCTGTTGGAAAATAATAGCATGATAAATACAGAACAACTAGTCCCCAATCTTATGGACAAAGAAAAATATGTGATACATCACAAAAACCTGCAACTGTATTTATCTTTGGGTATGAAACTGAAAAAAACACACAGAGTATTAGAATTCAATGAAAAACCATGGATGGAATCATATATGCGTTTAAACACAGAACTTAGGAAAAAAGCTAAATCTCCCTTTGAAAAAGATTTTTACAAACTTATGAACAACTCTTGTGTATGGCAAGACAATGGAAAATGTACGCAAGCGGACTGATATAAAACTGGTCAGAACTGACGGCTCTGAAAATGAAAAAATAAGAAAAATACTAGCTAAACCCAACTTTAACAGACGTATAAAGTTCTCAGATGAATTGTCAGCAATACATGTAAACAAAACAAAATTAACATTAAACAAACCAATCTATGTTGGGATGTCAGTATTGGATTTATCAAAGTACATGATGTATGACTGGTACTATAATACCCTAAAGAAAAGATACGGAGATAACTGTAATTTATTATACACAGACACTGACAGCTTGCTGGTAGACATCAAAACAAAAGATGCGTACAAAGACATGGCTGAAATGAAAGATGAGTATGACTTGAGTGATTATCCACAAACACATTCACTGCACGATGATAGAAACAAAAAAGTATTAGTTAAAATGAAAGATGAATGTGCTGGTGTTGCTATAGCTAGGTATGCTGGAATAAGACCTAAACTATATTCTATTTTGAGAGCGGATGAGCAAGTTATTAAGAAGGCAAAGGGTGTAAAAGGGTATGTAGTTAAAAAACATATAAACTTTGGAAACTACGAGTATGTCTTGTTTAACAGGAAAAAATATACCCATGAAATGAATATGTTACGCTCAATAAAGCATCAGATATATGGTATAACAGTAAACAAAACAACAATGTCACCATTTTACTCAAAAAGATACATAGCACCAGACGGTATTAAAACTGATGCACATGGATTTTATAAAAACTTATAAACGCGTTTGGGTATCAGCAGGAACAATAAGTAGTTCTTCTTTGACAAATCCTCTCTGAGGCGCTGGTGCTTTCAAATAATATACTCTTATACCTTGCGTCACCATGTAACTTTTAATTTTGTGAATATCTACACTCCACATTGGATCAGTTGCTCTGCGTCTTCCACCTTCTTGTTCCCCGGGTTGATATAAATATCTCACACTGGCATTCATACAAATAGGATCTTCTTTTAATGTTTTTGTTTCAACAGGAGGGGGCTTTTTTGTCTCCACATTTATTGCTTTGACAACTTCTGGTAATCTTTTTACCCACTCTCTGTTGCGTTTGTGTGAATCTATTTCCTTAGCATACTGATAACCAAACAATCTTTCAGCTAATGTTCTGTTAAATCTTTCCACTATAGCTTGGTCTCTGTGTATCTCTGTTCTGCCTCGTCTGATATTTACTTTGTGTTTTGCCATCAACTGCGATACTGCACCCATGAATTCTCTGCCTGGGTCAACTTGTAATAGCTTTGGATATTTCAGATGCCGACTGTATATATTCTCAAATGCTTTGGCAACTTCTTTACTATCCTTGGAAGTCAGTGGCTCTGCTTCTTTGTATCTACTCGCAATATCAACAACAGTCAACGCATATTTATATGTCTTGCGTCCACGGCCAAACCCAAAAGTGTCATGCGGTAAAAATAACAAATCAGCTTGATGCACTCAATTCTTAGTAGAAGCATCAAACCTGGGTCTAACTATTTTCTATGGTGCAGGTAAATAAATCTGCCACACAGCTTGTTTCTTTAAAAATTCTAATGCCTTTTTTTTCACTGACACCAGCCTCTTTTGCCAATTTTTTAACTGCTGAGTAACCTCTCCAAAACCTTTTGGGCTGTAATAAATCTTTTTCATTTTTTTTACTAAAGATTAAAATATATAACTATAAAGAAAAAAAATGGAAATCACAACTGCACGATTTGATGAACTGCTCGAAGAGTGGAAATCACAACTGCACGATTTGATGAACTGCTCGAAGAGCAAAATCAATATAGCACAAAGAAAAGGATAGACTTGGAAAAGAATAAAATATACACTATTACAGATACAAAAATAATGGATACTCAATAATATATGGTTCATCCACGGTATTGACATTATTAGACAACGGTGAAGTATGGGCGCCTGATCATCTCAAAAATAAAATAGAGAAGAGTGCTGAACCACCATATTATATTCGACCACTTGGATTGAAACCATGTATGAACAACAACAAAAATAGGTATCATGCATATGACTTTGTCATTCCAAAGATCATTTCAAAGTAATTATATATTTTTTTATGAAATCAATTTATACGCCACAAATCCAGTTGCAGCCATGCCCACCACAATAAACATAATCTCTCTATTTTGTTGATCCGGTGATGGTGTATAGAAATCACTCAACTTAGGCTCTGGTTCTGAAGGTAAACGTTTACCAGTCATATAATAATACTGCTTCATAGCCTGGTCCACATCATCAAAAGTTTGCTCTGCATGATGCTCCTTTTGCAGTTGCTTATTAATAAAATCTTATCTCTCTGTTCTTTTTTTATTCCACGCCGCTTGTGCTGCTTCCAATTGTTCTACGGCTTTGTCATGCCTTTGTCTTTCCTCATCTACACGACTTCCCATTTTTGAAAAGAAATAATTTGAACCACTAAACGCCAATGCGTTTGTTAATGCGCCACCGATCATCATTGCTACTGCGCTCGCCATTTTTTTATATATTTTTTTAAATTATTTCATAATATCCGCAGGAATAATACCTTGCTTAACATATCCCTCGTAGCCATTGCTAACATTATATCCATGGACAGCATCCCAAAATCTGTCATATTAAAATCCACTTTCGGTGCTGGTCTTTTTAGTAGTTTTCTGCCAATCTCAGAATATCCAATAGTTAAAAGTGTTTCCACTCCAGCGTGATACAACATATTTACAATTTGTTTTCCGTCAATACTTGATGCCATTTTTTTTATATGATTATTTTTTTAAATAAATTATTAAAAATCAAATGGGTCTTTTGGTGTAACAGCAACAGGTATAGCTACAGGTTGTATAGCAACAGGTTGTGTAGCAGATTTATTGTTATAGATATTTAAACCCTACCCAACAATGCCTAGTAAAACCACACACGGTGGAATATAATTTTTGTATACGTTTATTTTGATTTTTTCTGGTTCCTCTTCACCTAT
>JAWPHD010003393.1:212500-219334 GCA_037043455.1 Cyrtodaria siliqua
TGGGTTGTTGGTGATAAAGAAATAAGAATAACTGCCAAGCAAGGTAGTGCAACATTCCTTTCCCTTGGTTCTTTGGTAAATGAATATAACAAGGTTATTGGATCTGGGGGAACAAGGGCAGTAAGACAATTTTTGAATTTGCCAGAATATAACAGTAAAACAAAATTATCACAGAGAGCTCGACAAGCGTTGGAGAGCACAAGAAACGATTTACCAGATAATATGGATGCTATTCCATTACAAGATTTTTCACATGTCATTGATAACACAGCACAGTCAATGTAAAGTGCTCTTTATGACCGGGATGTGGATGAGCGTCCTGATGTTGAAACACAAACAAATATAGACAAGCGTGAAATGGATGGAATAGTAAAAGCGATGACAACTGTCAAGGCAGAACTCACCAATAACTTGGCAAAACTCACACAACTTGATAAAAACATAACAAGAGAAAAACAAAAGTTAGAACAAGCTAAGACTGACGATGATGAATTCCAGATAAATAGAATTAGCGACCACATCAAAGACCTTGAAGATCAATGAGAACAGAGAAGCTTTCCGTAACCAAGTAAGCAGAATAAAAGAGACAATTAACAAAATGTTAAACGAGGATACAACTCTTGGTGAGAGGATCAAAACCTTGTTTAGGGAGCAAGGTATTACTATTGTTAGTATTTTGACTGCGTTTGGTATGATTATTGGTGTTATTTTTCAGACCATTATTCCTGCAACAGGCGGAGAAACAACACCTCCAAAAGATGGAAGTGGCATCAAAGACTGGATAAAAAAAAAAACTAAGTAATCTTGGTAAACTTCTCGCTAATTTAGCTGGAAAAGCTGCTGCAGCACTTCCAGGAGTTATTGGTGCAATAGTATCATGGCTTTTATCTGCAACAGGTAATGTTATTAATTGGCTTGGTAACAATCTATGGGCTTTGCTTGTGTTTGTTTCCGGGTTGTTGTATGTGGCAGCCAAAGAGTGGTTTAAATCTCGTAAATAAGTAATGCAGCAAGACCTATTACTATAGTACCGACAATTATAAATGTTTTGTTATCTTCATGTTCAATCGCTAATTTTTTCATCTCTGGATGCTCCACACTTTTATGTATCGATGATTTATCAAAGTCAGGATGTTCCGGTAGAATTTTTTTTGTTGTGGTGCCTTGAAAAGGTTGAACAAT
The DNA here is from genome assembly GCA_037043455.1 of Cyrtodaria siliqua. NCBI lineage: Eukaryota > Metazoa > Mollusca > Bivalvia > Adapedonta > Hiatellidae > Cyrtodaria > Cyrtodaria siliqua. The sequence goes on from JAWPHD010003393.1 coordinate 213,683, forward strand.
TTTTGGTGGTACTGGTTTTACATTCACATCATTATTCAATCCTAATGCTTGCGCATCGGTTGCTATTACAATTTCATTATTGTAGTCTTGTATTGTTCCGATTTTTAATTCCATGTCACTCACTCGGTGACATACATGTACAATTCACTTCCATAGACAAAATTGATTTTGCTTCTTGCGTATTTTAGGGTGGTTTCATATCTTGAAATTTGACTGGGCAAGTCAATGGGGCTGTTTATAACGTCCTCTACATTTGCCAGAAATTGTTTTTGAGCATCAAATGCCGTTCCAGTTCCAAGTATATCTGTTCTTGTTTGTGATTGTGAGCCAAGAATTGTCCAGCAGTATGTTCTTATGCTGTCATTGATGCGTTCTACTCCTGCCCTTGTAAAACCGGATGAATTATCTAGTATAAAAGTAGACCAACTATTGTCAGCCTCAGAGCCTTGTGCTATGTAGTCAATGTGGTATGTTTTATCGCTCTCATAGACTGTGAAACTCATCGTTTTGTTGTCGTATATAGAATTTATCAAAGGATGATAACCAATATTTGTCCAGTAATTATAAATTGTTCCTAGACCATCATTATAGCTTTGTTTCTGTCTCCAGTCATGTTCATTCCTGTTAGGCGCCATATAACCTTTCATGTGTTGGTGCGCAAAAAACCCCAATTCAGTTCAATAAAACCAGCAGGTCAATCGATCTGTTTTATTTCCTTTGAACAAATGCGCGAGTGTCTGATTTATCAACAGTATTTCCGTTATATACACCAGTCACTTAACCTGACCATGCTTTGCTGGGTTGAACCAATACAGACACAGATTATTCACGAGTACCTAACAACGCATGTATCAATTCAGCGCGCTTACTCCAGTACAAAAAAATCTCATGTTCTAAGCAGCAACATTTCATTTTAATACGCCACACCTGTAAAATTTAACATAACCTTTAACCTCACCAAGAAGACAGACAATGTTCAATCTTAAGAATTTGACTTAAGAGCAAAATCGTCGTAAGATGTTCCATAAAACGGGCAACTGTACTACGAATGTATTACACAAATCAACGATTTTATTCATTTTTTTCAACATTTTGCCCCAAAATCTCACAATGTGAACTTTCACATTAACTTATGATACAATGAAACATTTGTATATATAATTGTGCACCATTTTATCACTTCCATTAGATTAGTTTATGTTCAAACATCTTATTACAAAATGATTCCTGTTTTCAGCGATTTTTTTTATGAAAAACACATTTTTAGCCCCAAAAATAAGTATTTCAGATCATCTTATTCAAAAGGACTTTTTTCTGGGACATCTCTGTTCGTCGTCCGTCGTTAACTTTTGTCTCGTTAAGACGATAGGGCCTTCATTTTTCATCCGATCTTTACCAAACTTTAAAAGGTTGTTAATATCAATGAAAGCTCGGACAAGTTCGAAAACCAGCCAGATCGGACCAGTAACAGTGGAGTTATGGCCCTTGATTTAGTTAAAAATGCTAAATTGCTATATTTTGCCTCGTTAAGACGATAGGGCCTTCATTTTTCATCCTATCTTTACCACATTTGAATTTTTTTTTTTGAAATCTTTTTGAATTTTTTTTTTTAGCTCTATGTTGGACCAGTCGGACCAGTAACAGAGGAGTTATGGCTGTTGATTTAGTTAAAAATGCTATATTTTGCCTCGTTAATACGGCAGGGCCTTCACTTTTCATCTGATCTTTACCAAACTTTACCAGATTCTTTAGTTATGGCCCTTGATTTAGTCAAAAAGATGTTTTTTGCCCGAAACTTTCAAAAAAACGTAAATGGCAGTCACTCGCTTCATTGAATCATTGATGTTATAAGAGCCATGTTAGCCAGTAGAGCGTCCACAGGCCCTCTTGGGCCTCTTGTTTTTCGTTTATAGCCTAGTAACACCAAATCTATTACAGAAATCAACGATTTTATTCATTTTTTCCAAGTTTTGCTCCCAAAATCTCATCTTATTAACCTCATATCCATCTATAAAACCTTGATTTACATCGAGATACATTTGGAAGAGCATTCCGCACTATTAAATGATTCTTATTTGTTCAAATGATTTTTTATAAAGTTATTCCAGTTTCCGGAGATTTTCTCTTAAAAATGCAACTTTTACCTCAAAATTTAGCATTTCCCACCATCTTTATCTTGAGGACTTTTTTTCTGAAACTCATTACACGTCAGTGATTCTAAAAATCCTAAAATACTTTCTGTTGGAATTTGTTTGACCTTGACTCTTATTTTCGGCTATAATTACTGGCCTATATATAGGGAAAAACTTTAAAAATCTTTTTCTCAGACACTACAAGAGTCAAAGGTTTAATATTTTTGAATTTACAGTCAGCTTATTGTCCTCTACCAAGTTTGTTTGAATGGTGACCCTGGGGTCAAATTTTGCCCCCACCCTGGGTCACATGTCAAACTTAGTTTGAGTGTTTATATTAACGAAAGTTTGATTTGTTTATGAAGTGTCAAGGTCATGATTTATACTAATTAAAAAAAATCCGAACACATTTCTTCCACTCGAGGATAATACATAATTTGGCGGGGGATATAAATTCATCGAATTTTCTTGTTTTGTTTTTCAAGACTGAAGCTGCAATAACTCCACTATTGTTACCTCCCCACCCGCAAACCCTTCCCTACCCCCACTTCTCTTTACCCGTTTCTGACTTTGCCCCACAGAAGACGAGCTGTGTTGTCTGTTGTCAGACGAGCTCTGTTGACAACTTTTGTTATTTTTGAAAACAAGATTATTGACTTGTACATGTTTTTTAGTGTGTGAACGAGCACTCATTGAAGATCCTACATGAGTATGTGACAGCCCTACAAGCCCACAAGTCTTACTCATTACAGCCTATTGAACTTACCTTCTACATCAGGACTGCTAACAAGCACAGTGGTTGGTATCCTAGTATTATACTCTCTTGACAGTCTATATAACTTACCTTCTACATCAGGACTGCTAACAAGCACAGTGGTTGGTTCCCTAGTATTATACTCTTTTTACAGTCTATATAACTTACCTTCTACATCAGGTCTGGTAACAAGCACAGTGGTTGGTACCCTAGTATTATACTCTTTTACAGTCTATATAACTTACCTTCTACATCAGGACTGCTGACAAGCACAGTGGTTGGTACCCTAGTATTATACTCTCTTTAGTCTATATAACTTACCTCCTACATCAGGACTGCTGACAAGCACAGTGGTTGGTACCCTAGTATTATACTCTCTTTAGTCTATATAACTTACCTCCTACATCAGGATTGCTGACAAGCACAGTGGTTGGTACCCTAGTATTATACTCTCTTTAGTCTATATAACTTACCTCCTACATCAGGACTGCTGACAAGCACAGTGGTTAGTACCCTAGTATTATACTCTCATTACAGTCTATATAACTTACCTTCTACATCAGGACTGCTAACAATCACAGTGGGTATATACTCTCTTTACAGTCTATATAACTTGCCTTCTACATCAGGATTGCTGACAAGCACTGTGGTTGGTTCCCTAGTATTATACTCTCTTTACAGTCTATATAACTTAACCTTCTACATTAGGACTGCTAACAAGCACAGTGGTTGGTACCCTAGTGTTATACTCTCTTTACAATCTACATAACTTACCTTCTATATTAGGACTGTTATCAAACACAGTGGTTGGTATCCTAGTATTATACTCTCATTACAGTATATATACCTTCTATATTAGGACTTCTAACAAGCACAGTGGTTGGTACCCTAGTATTATACTATATGGTCTATATAACTTACCTTCTATATTAGGACTGCTAACAACCACAGTGGTTGGTACCCTAGTATTATACTCTCATTACAGCCTATATAACTTACCTTCTATATCAGGTCTGGCAACAAGCACAGTGGTTGGTACCATAGAATTATACTCTCTTTACAGTCTATATCACCTTCTACATCAGGACTGCTAACAAGCACAGTGGGTGGTACCCTAGTATTATACTCTCATTACAGTTTATACAACTTACCTTCTACATCAGGACTGCTGACAAGCACAGTGGGTGGTACCCTAGTATTATACTCTCATTACAGTTTATATAACTTACCTTCTACATCAGGACTGCTAACAAGCACAGTGGGTGGTACCCTAGTATTATACTCTCATTACAGTCTATATCACCTTCTACATCAGGACTGCTAACAAGCACAGTGGGTGGTACCCTAGTATTATACTCTCATTACAGTTTATATAACTTACCTTCTACATCAGGACTGCTAACAAACACAGTGGGTGGTACCCTAGTATTATACTCTCATTACAGTCTATATCACCTTCTACATCAGGACTGCTAACAAGCACAGTGGGTGGTACCCTAGTATTATACTCTCATTACAGTCTATATAACTTACCTTCTACATCAGGACTGCTGACAAGCACAGTGGGTGGTACCCTAGTATTATACTCTTTTACAGTCTATATAACTTACCTTCTACATCAGGTCTGGTAACAAGCACAGTGCTTGCTACCCTAGTATTATACTCTCTTTACAGTCTATATAATTTACCTTCTATATCAGGACTGGTAACAAGCACTGTGGTTGGTACCCTAGTATTATACTCTCATTACAGTCTATATAACTTACCTTCTACATCAGGACTGCTGTCAAGTAATCGCACCGTCCATCAGTTAATTTGTTCGCTCGTCCGAAACAGTTGTGTCTCAGCCATAACTTTGAAAGTACTAAACGGAATTTCATGGAACTTGACACAACTGTTACTTACAGTGAGGTGTGTCGCGCTCAAAAATCATATCTGTATCTCAAAAGTTAAGGTAACACTTGGACGTCAAAGGTGAAATGAGAAAAAATTGCTTTTCGGGGGCATTTGTCACTTACTGGTAACATTTCTTGTTGAAACATTTGATTAAAATGCTGCAAGTCGCTGAAGTTTATATTTGCATTATTTCCTCTGTTTTAAAAGTCACTTTTATTTATTAAATGCACATAATCAGTTGTCGAAACTTTTACTATTATTTCAAGACTTGAAAGATGTGAAGATCACCTTAAATTCAACAGATGTCAGAAAAACCCTATCGACAATCCTGCAAGCTTGTGGGCTACCTCTAGATTATATCAATACAGTCCCAGAGCTGACTAACCCAAAGGGTCAAGGATTTGGTCGTCCATTAGACTGGTCTTCATCTTATTATGCCGCTTCAGAAAGAAAATATAAACCCCCGCCTCAGAAGACACTCAGGTTTGTAGCTCTGGCTGCAAAATTTACGTTGTTTACTTTTGGAAACAGTGGTTGGTAATTTAAGTAAGACTTTTAGTTTATCTTATTTTTTTGAATTTTTGTTCTATTTTAATGTTCATCTATCGCATATAGTCTAGTTACATCCTGGATAGTACGTCTACCTGTGATGGACTTGGTAGCATGTATGACATGGACTTTCTTTAATTAACTTACCCTGTAAATCATTAGTCAATATAGTTACAAGGAAATAGGTTGCATAACTTACACAACATTGACCTAATTGTTATGTGCTGCGACATTGTTTTGAGTTTAGCTCAAGTTTTAGATGGAATACATATTAAGTAAAATGTTGGATTAAAGTTTGATTTTGAATAATTCATCTCAGTG